>JAPYZP010004529.1:0-10157 GCA_030522985.1 Torymus sinensis
ATAATTGAACTTAAAGAAAGGTATTATTATTCTTAAAAGAAAGATGAGTACGCCGAATTTTTGTAAATAAATGCATTTACAATTACATTACCTTTAACTAATTTTAACTATCGAAATTAATATTCATAATATCTAAGACCCTGTGGAGATTAACTTACATTGCGTTGGTAGTTGACTATTACAATGCTTGGTTTTCATGGACTATTTATTCAAGGCTACAACCATATTATAATACCCATTCCGTTTCATCAATTATTTACCAATATGAATCGATATTATTGTACTGCTGTGATAAGGTTTCGACGTGCTTGATTATCATAAATTACAGAAACGCCATTTACTATAACTGTGTTCGAGATACAACCTTGTACTGTATAATGAAGACAACCTAACAATAGATTCTAACAGCGATAAAGTTAGAATAAATGAAAATTGGAGAATCATGATATACAAAAATGCATGAGAGTGCATAAGCAGGTACACAATAAAAGAAAGGCCAGAGACAATAACTCCAAGTAAGTCGAAGTCTTTTGTCAGCGTGAGAAGTAAAAGAATCCTAAGACAGACAGGACTAAAGGGGGATGAGAAAGCAAGAGGCCAGAAACGTCCGAGTCGTAAATCAGTCGTCAATTTGAATTCGGACGGCGGATGAAACGCGGAGCAGATGTGCCCGTGGTACATATATATACACGTGCAGGATGGCGTGATCGATGAAATGAGCCGAGCGGTGCCAACTGCGGCTGACGGAACGTCATGCGACACTCCTTGGCCGTCGACAGTGTTATCGAATTCGGTGCACTCGTCCAGTTTGCTTGAGACGTAAAGAAATAGGTAGTTTTATAAAGAAAATTAATATACAACATTTTAGTCTGTGTTTGTTAATAATTTTACTATGCTTGAATAGTGAACGATAATAATCATAGTAGTAACGGAATAGCAAATATTGGTGTAATGTTGAAAAGTAAAACAATTTCGCTTAATTAACGAGCAGTGCACGTGCGAATATTATGAAAATGTGTTAAATTTATGAGCGTTGAAGTCATTTCATGAATATTCACAGAACTATACGACAAAATAAAAGAAGAAAACAATTACGAACATTAATTCTTTTTACAAATTATAGTGGCGAATGCAGTTTATGAAGGTTAAACTGCTACCAACGAAAAATTTTATTGCCCCGTATTTCACCCTGCGGACTTAACATTTTGGCTTTATGTAGCGCACACGGATAATAAATCTATGAAAAAAAATTTACGAATTCAGCATTATAGTGTGTTTCAGCTTTTATTTGTTGATAGATTGACTAAGAACGAATGGAGAAACGTTTGTTAATAGTTAGTTTTACTAAATCTGAAAAAGTAGTTGCATGAAATAATTTTTTAATTCTGCTTTGATTCAGGTATCGTTATTATACAATACTTTCGACCAAATAAATACAACCACATTTTTTAATTGATTTATATAATTAAAATGAATATTATTCATACAAACACGTAACTGCCACGTTAAATTTTAAATCGCCCGATATCCTCGCATTTTCACGCATTCCAACAACAGCGCGAATCCGATATAATATATTAATCCGGCAACAAATCGCGCGACTGTTGATCTCTCGTTTACGCCACTTCTCAAGTTCCACATAGCACACCACGCGTACGCACTCTCGCATACTTTCTATACACTTATATATACCTATATATATATACACGCCGGGCACTTCCACTCGATAGTTATCGAACTGCATCTCGGCGGGCATTGTATCATAATGCAAGATCGCGAAATGTATATAAGTATATCGGTAGCGCTTTATATATATATGTATATGTGCGTCCAGTGCGCTCGCGCGCTCCGGTTTTCTAGGACGCGCGCGCACGTACGGCGTGTCGTAACCCCCCCGCGCGCAGACGAGTTTCTTTCCCTTCGCGCGCGTAGAGATGCTGCGCGCCAGCGAGAGAGGGAGAGAGAACGGCGTGTTTATGGAGTTTGCGGAGCACGCGCGGATGCGCAATAGGAGAGTGGCGGCGAAATTCATCGCACGGTAGTAGTAAGTACATTTTTCGAATACGCGCGCGCAGGCCACTCAGTTTGTTTTCCCGGTGGTCGGTATATACGCGCGTTTTCTTTTTGCGAGAGTTCTTGAGTAATTTTTACGATTATTTATCTTGTTGTTTATGCTGTAAATCAAGGGAAAAGTATCGCAGTTAACTGGTGTGCTGACGTCGTGAGTTGTTTAAGACAACTAAGAGACTTCTTTGAAGACTACATATTTTTAACTAATATATTGTTATTAGCAGCAAAGTGTTACGTAAGATTTGCAGACATAAAATTAGTCATTTTTTCTGAATGATCTTTCCGTTTATTGACAGAGTCTGTAATATTTTATTTATATAGCAATTTGTTGTAAGCACCAATACGAAATTAACAGTGAAACATAATAAATTAATAAAAATCATTATAATTTTGTCATAAGTTTTGTGATTAGGCACACAAAAATGATTTACAACATCATTTTCTATCATTTATATATTCATTGTACAAAAAAACTCCGATTTATTAAAAATATTACATAAAAAAAAGCCTTCATTCGTTTACAACAAGAACGTTTCTTTTCCCCAACCAAACTTATTTGAAAATCCCGCAACCGCCATCCTTCAAAACCCTCCTCGGCGCCAACGCAGAACGCGCGACCCCGCGACCACATAAATTGATACATCATCATAACGTGTCCCGCACGATTCACATCGGTTGTTCGCATCACGACGGCCCACACACAGACACACGGTAGCTGCAAGCACCGGAACGTGATCGAGCCGAGCGTATATATATATATGATCGATCTCCGCAACAACGGCCGTTAAATTTATCGCCGCGGCCGCGGCCAATTATGTGCTGGTCTCTCGCCGCCTTCTTACGGCATATGTAAACGCGCGCGAGGCGCGCATGAGGCCGACGTCTCTATTAATGCGCCCCGCGGTTGACACAATCGCGCACGCACGTCGCGTGAATTTCAACTAGCCGCGTGCCGTGTGTATACTGCACCGCGGGGACTGGACTCGGCCATGTGCGGAGAGCGAGAGGGAGAGAGGATTGGCTGGTGTCGCGCGCCTCGATTGATTCGCGGGATTAATTATGCCGAATCGGCCGTTTTGGGGGAGAGCTCGAGCGTGTGCTGCTGCTGCTCCTGCGCTACTCGACGTGTTTGACGACAGAGTCGATTGCCCGCTGAGGGATTGAAAATTGATGTGGTAATCGTTGAATTTAAGAAGTCGTGCGAGATATTTCATTAAAATTGTATTGATGAAGATTAATTAAGTAAGTTCGATTACAACTTCAATATCATATATCCTATCATTTAAATAAAATTAAATATAAAAAAATTGAAAAATCAAAAGAAATCTATTGTTTATATGGTTACTACTATTATTTTATTTTAATGATTATAAAATGTTTAAGGTATTTTACAATTTTAATGGTGGTATATAAATTTGCATAATATGCACAAATCCTGGAAGACAAATAATGACTGCAAAATGTGCGGCTCAAAAGAATTATGTCAATCGTATTATGAAATCGTATATAGCGGTTAGCGCCATGCACCGATCTGACAAAAGCGATCTGAAATGAAAATAAAAATCAACCTACTTTCTACTCTTATAGGGCCGGGCGCGCATATACCCGTAACACAACAGAGCTACTTAGATATTCATCACATATGGATCACGAAAAAGGCCGCGGCGACGGCGGCGGCGTGAAAAAACAAATAAAGAGACACTATAATCGCCTCGTTCGTGGCATAACACGTCAGATCGTATATACAGGTAACAATGATAAAAGTTAACACACGCGGATGCGTTGACCTCGTGAGTGGGATGTTGTTTATACGAAAATTTTTAAGTATGAACCCAACCGAGCGACCTTCGATTTTACTTACCCTTCTTTTTTAGACGAACGTCACATTACTTACTGCTATTAATTCAATAATATAATGCACCTTTGAAATATACCTTTTATTATAATTCAACTATTATACATTTACTCATTATGAAATTCAATAATCCCCTGAACCAGTTCATCCGTAAAAACGGCTCTAACTATCAAGAAGTATAGAATTTCCCCATATCTCAGCATCTCAAACTCACCATTTCACTTTTTCATAACGCAATCGTGTCCGAAGCGCGAATAATTGGATCATCCGCCCATTACGTGAGCCTCGCGCGCAACAACGGCTCCCTAAATATTCATAAGGCTGCCGAAACCGGAGCAGAGAGCAGCGTAAGTCACCGGTCGTTGGCCGAACCAAGAACGCACACACACATAAGACAGCTGCGAAAATCACGACAGAAACGTCTCTTTCTCGGCGCCCCCGCGTGTATATTTCGCGTTCGCTAATCCGACCTACTTTTCGCGATTCACGAGCGAATGCGCGAACGCGTAAACACGCTGCTTAAACTATACGAAGAGGAGGCAAACATTTGCGAGCACGCGCGTCCATAAAGCTTAAATGTTAATGTACCGGGGCGCGTAAACACGCGTGTGCTATAGCGCTAATGTTTTGATGCGTGTACGCGCTTGCATGTATAGAGATGTATACATGCACGTATAGGTAACTGATCAATGATCGTTCAACAGCTGCTACTGCGCGCGCGAGAACCGTATAGCAGTGCCGGTTACAGCTCGAGATGCAAGATAGTGAAACGCTCGCAGCATCTGACGCGCTCTCAACGAGCAGAAAATCGCTGCTGCGGCTGCTGCTGCTGCCGTGTGGGAGAAATCATGGAGATAAGGAGCGGTCGAGTGAAGTGGACCACCCGTATACGCGTAGAAGCCTTAGAATGGGCCTCACAATGGGAGTTGATTGATTTTTTTTCTGCGTGTTTATGATCCGAGTAGGTATGTTGTGAAGCGTGAGGAATGGACGATCTTAATCTCAAAAGGCTTCAGGCGAATAGACTTGCTACAGTAGTAGTTAATCTGTTTTAATTATTCGAAAATTTTGTTGGGGAACGTTTTAGAATATTTCTGATTTACATTAGGAATTTGACATTCTAATCATATAGTGCACAAATTTTTCTAAAAATAGGTTTACTTCCATTCAAATTTCCGCAGAATTAATAATATGTTTGATGTCGTTGAATTGAAAAATAAAAGGTTTGAATTTTTAGAAGGGTATAATTATTATGAAAATAATGACTACGTGTATATTTATCATATGTAGTTACTTATACGTATATTGCTATTACACTGTGATTATAAGCACTCAAAAAGCTTGTTGGCATACAGGTGTAAAATGCGCACTTAACGAACATTGAAATTATGTTCACTGCTATTAATAGAAAGTGTGAAAAAAACTCTACTGGCGAACAGGGTTTCATAATTATATCTTCCAAAACTTTTTATTTTCGTAATATACCGTTTTCATGAATAATTTCATAAATAAATGAGAAATTAATTGTTTGATATAATTTTGTAAATTTTAATATCGACCTAAGATGCAAACACTACCGGATTCCTAGCCAGCGAAAATTACTTCAAAACTAGATCACCGCGCAAAACACTGCGTCCTTAACATTTAGCCCAGATGCCTTGACGGATAGTCAGATTCCTCGCATTATCGATTTTGCGATAAGATTGCGAAAGGGCGGATCGAGCCTCGTCTGCTATATATCTATATATATATATATACATACTATATAGTAACCATCCGAGCCCATGCGCGATCGTGCGCGTGAAAGTGAATCGAGGCTAATAATTATCGCTCGTCTGGAGAGCGGCGCTTCTCTCGCTGCTCTTTCTCTCTCCTTGTCGAAGGGAATCTATAAATTCAGAATATTCCGTGCTGCTCCGGCCGCTCGTTTGAGAATTGGAAAAAAAAATGGTTGCGATTGCGTTCGGGTACGGCGGATTATATGGGGGAAAAAATATATGAGTTTTCGATAATCTTCCGCGAGAGGCTGTAAATCTGAAAAGATACTATGCGAAGAGGGCGATTGTATAATTATTAGAATGCAATAAGAAATAGCCGCTGTAAGAATGCGAATAGTCATTAGACGAAATACGATTTTGATTGTATCAACAGCATTTTATTGAGCATCGTGAATAAATTTATAGAATGTTAATCGTTAGCCGGTAACGTATATAAAGAGAAAGGTTAATTTTTATTATTAAATTAAATAATTTTGGCATCGAACACATGCCTTATTTTGCAAGCATGCTATTTACGATATACAATTTGAATCGGCTCTCAAACGATTTATCACAGTTTATTAATAGTTAACATAGCTATATCATAACGATTATCCAAGCGTATTGCATAACCGCCATCGACAACAAATTACAAACGAAAGAGCTTTACATTGAAAGGTTCGAATATTTGCAGCAACGGGCTACTAAAAAGCCACTATTCAACAACAACGAGATTATCACGATAAATCCGGCCTCTTATCAGCACGTATAATATATGCATAACAGAACCATCATTACAGCTCATCATTCACTCGTACCGCATAATTGCCCCCATCGTAAAACAAAAAGAAACCATCATCATCTCGACACATACACACAATCCGCATCAAGACGTTTCTCGACTCCTCAGCAAGAGGAGAAAAAAAAAGTCGATGTAAAACCATCCCGCGCGCAAAAACACGGATCGCATGCTTATATTTTCCTCGTCATCGCCGCGCGCAGACGGCGGCTGTGTGTTACACGCGGATGTGGGTGTGTGGGTGCGCGCACCTCCGACCCGTTACCCGCTCCTCGCGCGAGGTCACGATGCGCCCGATCAGCGGCCCCGCGCGCGCGCGCCTCGCGATCCTTGACTTTTACCGCGAGAGAGCCGAGAGACGCTCCGTGCGCCGCGGAGAGAGAAAGAGGAAGAGATTTACATTCATTTGTCGCTCGCTCGCTCGTTCAACGCTCGTTCAGGACGATCGGGATTTTCGAGCAGAATATGGCGAAGAAGCGATGTAGCGAAAAAGGAAAGAATATGTTTTCTTTTTCTTTTTGTGCGTTTGTCGAATTATTTACTGGGAATGATTTTTATGATTCATAAGAAAGCTATATAAATTTAAATTTATGTACGTGTATTGTATTATATATCAGAAATGTAAATGTTATAGATTTTTAATTTTATAAGACGTATATTATACAGTAAAGTATATTTTGATCTCTTAAGCTCATTAATTATTGATAATGAGACTTATAAAGGGAAAGATTCTCCGTTCGAATTAATGTTTTGAAATTATTTATTAATGATGTTCACTTTCTCTTTCACAAAATTCTTTAAAATTTAAATTTATTTTGTTAATTCGGATAAAGAATGAAAGATGATAGACTTTCAACCCAACAAGTAACGTCTTTTAAAATATTTACTGACCATTTAAAGTACAAAAGAAGATCCTTAATTACATACCTCTTTTCACACATATCACGAGGTTTCAAAAAGAATTACATCACGCGCTTGTGTTCACTTTACAATTAAATGCTCAAACCGATGCGGTTCAACCAACTGAAATGACACACGATATGAAATACAGTAATCCAGCAGTAAATTCGAACGCACCGCGCCATTCATAACGCGAGCCTTATTCCTACGATATATTTCAAAAGCGAAGCTAAGGTCAGTGAGCTTAAAAGGCGCCGAACGCGAGTGCGACGAAACTTGTCGAGCTGATCCCACGGTGTATATATATACGCGAGGTAGGCGACGAGAAACTGTTGGGTCTGTCGGCGGTGCGATGACGATGCCGATGATGATTACAACGACGACGGTATGTGTATATATCTATGTGTGTGTGAGCGCGGAAAATGAAAGACAGCGATGATGACGATGCATCGCCGACGCTGCTCTCCTTTTCTTCGTTTCGAGTCTCGAGGAGAGCAACCTTTCAAGGATTGTTGTAATCGTCGCCGCGAGATCGCACCTCTCAGATAATTGACCCGTTGCAGAGAGGCGCCGCCGCGTATAATATCATGTAGTGGAAGTAGCCGTGACGAATGCACGCTCAATGGGCGCGTAATTCGATGGGATTGAAGGTGCTCTAATTGTAAGATATACGTATCCATTACAATGGTGGTGATTTTCTTATTAACAGCTGAATGTTCGATATGAGTGTTTAAAGAGACTCGTTCAATACCGATGTCAATCACCGTAAAATAATAATTCAGCATAATTAATGATAGTATAATACAGCTGTAGCGATTATTAACCAAATTAATCTGATGTAATTCGTATTTTAGAAGCTTTGAATATTTAAGCTTTTATTTCAGTAACATGTGTAGGGTCAAACTATATTACAATCAATTTTAAAGTGCATATACTCAATACATTACATTACAAGTATTGACTAGTCGCGTTACCTTATGCGTAAAATTAACAGCTTTTTCCTGGATGATTCAGGCGAAAGTAAAGCTAATTACGTTGATGCTTATGCGATTTAAAAATAAATTTTTCATCTTTTATTCAGAACCTCTTAACTCATCGGTAATCGAAAGAATCAGATTGCCAACCTCTAATTAAGTCAAAGTATGGTATTAGTAATGGTTTTAAAAGTATATTGATTCATCATTCGTCTGTCTCTTCTTTTAGATCTGCAGTTGAGACATATGAAAACCGTTTGATACAATATTAATTGCATTTTAATTTATCCTTCGCATTCATCTCACGACTGTAACACTTTCTCGTGAGCATTATAACTTATATGCGCAATCTTTTATTAGAAAATATAATATGATCGGAATATTGCATCGGAATCCTGAATTATATTCAGCGAAATTCTTCAACTGTTTTCGTAACTTTTAATTAGAAGATTGCGTAAGAGGTAACAAAATTTGAAAATAGAAAATTTAGTTTTACCATTCCAGAACAATAATGCCGAAAATTAATTAGAGTTGCGTTAGGTGAATGTGTATACACATGAAAAGTAAATAATTACATTTTTGTGATATATTCATCGTGGTGATGAAGTAATCTTGATTTTGTGCATACAAAACGCTTTTAACATCGCTTGACTTTTAACCTAAAGTCAATTCATCCCGCGAGTAGAAAAATTAGTATTTTCGCCGTGATCTAGAGCTCACCTTACTCCGAGTTACTTAACGCCATGAATGAAATGGAAACGATTCCCTTTTCGATACCGAGAGTTTTTATTCCGCGTCTGCGCGCAAGCGCGACCCTACTTCTACCTTTATTTTTCGCTCAGTCATATCTCGTTACTCAGAATTACGCAAACTGGGACGAGCAATAAAATCATCTTCAAACACTCTCTAGTTTTCCTTTTTCGAACTTTTTCCCTTTTACTAGATTCTCGGTTTTCTGCACCTTCGCCGTTCCCATTAATTCATTAATCTTCATTAATTCAGCTTTCTGTTCCGTTTCTTCATAAAGTTTATTCACAAAAATCATTTTCTCGTTTTGAATTGCTCTTTTTAATAATAAATAGATCTCATTACCGCGATGAAAATTTCAAAGATAAATCTGAACTTAAAAGTCATTTCATAATGAAATGAATGCAGTTTGTTTTTGTCAACAACATCAAATGTTCTGATATTAATGTGAAAACTTTTCGAAATAAAACAATATGTATTCAAATAAAAACTGTTCCAAATGAATTATACCAAATAAAAGGGCAAACACCGAAAAGAAATAATAATAATAATTCAAAAATAATTTTGTTGGCTCTAACCTCTTCCAGTCGCTTCAGTGATCCTCGAAAATACTTGCACACAGCCATAGAACCACAAAACCCACATTTTTAATAAAAAGAACCTTACGTTCGATATCGCTGTAAAACATGACATAACTTCTACATATATGAAAACAATCACGCACCCCGATAGCGAAACTATCTTCTCAAACCATCATCCACTCATCTCCCTCCCATACCATCAGCCGTCCATCCAACTCTCTCTTCCCTTCTCGAAGTCCCGCAGCACTACACCCACCCACTCTCTCTCCTGCACTATACACGCCGTATATATAGACGCTTTTGCACTCATACATTACTCGACGGCGCGCGATGCTTCCTGATTTACACGCGCGCTTGCGAAAGAGAGACTATATGCAGCAAAACTCGGTCCATCCTTGTTCATCTGCGCTCGCGCCTTCGCGAGCAGCGCGCGAGATAAGGGCATAAACTTGTCTTGCGCGCATCGGCCGCTGC
>JAPYZP010004530.1:0-10519 GCA_030522985.1 Torymus sinensis
TTCCAATTATGAATTTGTAGCTTTAAAATGATTACGTGTCAGTCGAATAGGCTCAGGAGGAAGTTCCAATCGTAATCGTGCATATGAAACGATAAGATTAAACACAAAAAGCGAAACTCGTTTTCCTCTCATGGCATTTTCAAAATAAATCCAGAGTATTTCGGCACATTTTGGAGATGTAATAAGATTGATCGCCGGTAATCATTTTCACGATTGTAAATAAGCAAAGTTATCAAATGGAATTTGTATCTTATTGGGTTTCACAAGAATATTTTGGCCTTAACTGATCTCCTTTGCTACTTGCCGTATAATTATTATTACTGTAGTATACAAAATCGTCGTAAAAATAATTTGGTAAAAATATTAATTATTAATAGAAAATTATAACATCTCATAAGTATGTTTAATTTTAAAAGTTTATTTCACATCTCATAAGTATGTTTAATTTTAAAAGTTTATTTCATTTTAGAACAATAATTTGAAATAGCGCTGAATAAAAACATTTAATGTAATCGTCTTTGTAATAAAAATTATCTTTATATAAAATAAACTACTATAATAATTAGTTAAAATAAAATAATTGTGCAATTGAACAGTTAATTCAATTCTTTTTTTTATATTTATTTTTTTCGATGGTGAAAAAGGATTCTATAATCGCCTTGTAAAATTAAAAATATTTCCTTATAATTAATGCTATGACAAATTTTTTAATGAACACGACAATTTTACAAGAAGACAAGACCGCAGCAGTAACTGGAGTTTAAAACTGAATACAAGATATTTGATTTTTTATTTTATTTATACAACTGAGGAAATCTATCATAAGCATGATATAGTTTACATAATTAAACTATTCCCAGATTTTACTTTTCGGAATACAAACTTTTAAAAATATTTACCACAAACATCAAACGAACACAAAATCGGAAGAAAACTCCATTTTCGAAATAGCGTTTTATGTTACAAATAATATCGTAAATAATAAGATAATGTATGCTACAAGGGAAAATCTTTCTACTCAAACTCATTGATTGAATAACAACAAAAAATAAATTGATAAATGTCAGTTTAAAAGCAAACTTTTCGATTATTTAAAAAAGATATTAGCATGTACTGTATTAATTATATACGTATAATATAATGCATTTAGAAAATTCAAACATATTTTAATACACAGACAAAACCATTCGAAAATAAATACATAAAATGAAAAATCAGTTCATATGTGTCTGAAAGAGTAACCAAGAATGCAAAAGGCACGTAAGAGTGATCAAATCAGTATATATATTAAAGGGTAGCTTACAAAATACATTAATGATATTATATAGCGGTAGTATTCACAATTCGAGTTACACAAAACGTCCTTCTAGCTTTCTGTTAATTTTATCCATTTTTTTACGACGACACATTACGCGGATACGGAGGCGAATAACTACGTTTTATTTTCCATTCATGGAATATGTGTTTCATATACAAGCATAGCTTCACATAAAATTGAATCAAAGTTTATCCTTTTTTTCGCTAATTCATTTTCATGTCGTCATTTTAACCCGCTTTCTAATTTTCTGTTCAATGTTCTTTTTTTCACCCTCAACACTTTCTCAGTCGATTGACGATTAAACTTCATAACGCATATAATTCGCTTAATCGGTAAAAATGTATTATATTTCACGTTATCATTCAAAGAGTGACTCATCATATACGCGTCTGAATATACTTTTGATGTTTCATTCTTATGATTTAGTTAAAGATCGAACGTGTTTCGTAAAACACGTAGGTTCTTTGGATTCGCTATACTTGCACAGCATCGAGCTATCATTTCGTCGGCGATTTATTTTATCGCGTCTCTTACTTTGCAAAAATTAACTTGATTTTTTCTATTTTTTTTTTGTCCACTTTTGTGTCTACTTACGTCCTTTACTTGTGTATTTTTCATAGCAAATAGAGTGTATCGTGAAGAGGTACATAGAGGCTTAAAGTTGAAAGAAATAAAAATAAAATATTTCAAAAAAATCATTATTAAGTGAAAAAAAGGGATTTCACTAGCTTCTTTTTGTACTCTTCGAACAACTGCAAAGGAGCAAAGCTGCAACGCGCTCTTCTCTCTTAATATATTTTTTTTTCCTAGAGGAAAAGCGCGTGCGATCTGCATAAGAAAAGAATCGATTGGTTTTTCTGTTTTTTTTTTCGATTTTTCTTTTATTATTTTTCTTTCCGCGCACCATGCAATGCCACTTCATTTATTCCTTATGATTTATGAGTTCTCGATGTCGTTTACAAGTAAAGACACGAAATTTTTTTTTCCAACACAAATTTGCATGAATATCAAAATATATTCGTGCACGCTGTATTTTTATTTTATTCTATTTCGATATTCTTAATTATTCACATAAATATTATCGATATTCAGACATGCATTTACGCGCCTGATGTAGGTGCCTGTATATGTATTATTACTATTATTTCTTTTTTTTTGTCGGTATCATTTCTCTTCTAGGAGCAGTCTCTTACTAAATTTATGCTTTTTATCGCATAAGTGCTGCAATAATAGACTGAAATAGAAAAATTTCTTATTTCACATCGCCGACGCTAAGCGCGGGTCTACTTTTTCATTTATGAGAGACAGGCTTATAAAATTCTACGAAATTGAATTTGCATTTAATTAACATTTAACATATAATGAAAAATACAATATTTATTATAACGGGATTGTAATTTTGTATTTTTTTGAAAGTGTAATTATAATTTTGATCATAAATTTATTATTATTATTATTAATATTATTATAATTTAAGAGCATCGATTTTTTTATAAGTTCTTTTTATTTGTTTTCTCTCAAAAGTATAAGCATATTCTTATAAATTTTAGGAAAATGTTGATTTGGTAATAAAATGTGAGTTTGTTCGAAAACATAACTTCGCTTTTAGATTGCGTATGTACATTCAAAAATAATTCACTTTGAAAATGATAAATTAAATTTCCTTCACAGTACAAAATTCATCATCAATGCTCCATGAAGTTAAACAAAAAAAATTTAATCAAAAATGCATCATCCTCAAACTTAAATCTCTTTACAAATACAAATAACTTTGTGTGTAGACATTACTTGAATTAAAAGTTCTTTAAAAAAGTGTCTAAACTAAAAGTCATACGAATTTCATAATGGTTTTCAAATAACGGATTTAATTTTTCATAGCACAAGGAAAATTGACTTACTAATTTCTCATTAGTGTCTGTCTTCTCAAAACTTGTTCAGGAAGAGCCTCCCCATGAACAGTTTTTTTCACATACGAAATTGAACGCGTAACATTTTGAAATGAAAAAAAAATTCTGTATCCTTGGGGAGATTCTGCCTGTTGACATCTACCAGGAAGTTGGAAGGACCCTTACATTAAAGTTTGTATTTTCCAATGAAATTTGCCATTAAAGGAGATTGTTTCCCCGTACTGTTGGCGGGGAAGAAAGAAACTATTACAGCGTGATATATGCATTTACTTCTCCTCCGCAGTACCACCCTCTTCGAGTTTTTCTTCTCGTGGTTTAGCTCCGCCGTAAATCGAAGTGCGAGCAGCGGTTTCAGCTAAAGCATTTACTGGATCTGGAACGG
Source organism: Torymus sinensis (assembly GCA_030522985.1). NCBI lineage: Eukaryota > Metazoa > Arthropoda > Insecta > Hymenoptera > Torymidae > Torymus > Torymus sinensis. Next base: position 3,608 of record JAPYZP010004530.1, read on the forward strand.
TTCGTTTTGCCAGCACCAAGCGTTTCCTGCCAGTGGTATCTGCAGAAGATGTTAAAATTTAATTAGTTAGTTCAATACATGCATGCGTCTTCATAAACAACAAGGTCAAGGCATCTCATACCTGGAGGTGGCTCCTTCATGAAGGGTTCCTCCCGGCTTCTGTCGGGCGGTCCACCACGCGCAGGTCGACTGCTACCGTATTTGGAAGAGCTGGCACCAGGGCCTCCCGGGCCACCCGGACCACCCATGCCACCTGGGCCACCAGGGCCTCCAGGGCCCCCAGGACCACCCGGACCGCTGCGGAAGTTCCAGTCCCGGCCGCCGCCATCCTCGTTAAAGTTGCCGTAATTACCGCGATTACCCCGGGGTTCGCCCCCGAAGCCGCCTGGCCTACCGCCCCCCTGCATCCCTCGATCATTGTATCCTCCTCCTCCACCTCCTGAAAATTAATCATGTAGAGAAAGTGGAATAAATTTTGAGGTCAACGAAATTTGAAAGTATTAAAAGTAGGACGTAAAAATTTTTTTAATGAGTCATCGTAAATTTTATGATTTCAACTATTTTTTTAATATGTAACAGTCACAATGTAGTACGATACAAAGGATTATTTCATTAAATTGTATAATTTTAATTTGACAAAAATGTTATAGTTCCATAAATAATAAAGTTATTGACGAATCAGGTATGCCACAATTAAAATTTGCCAGAATTTAAGAAAGCAAACTATTTATTAAGGGCAATTAAACTGTTAACGTAAAATTTTAATTGTCTGTTCATTAAATTGCTTTTCAGCAAATTTTTTAATTTTAAAATAAATCAATTTAGAATAATAATCTTTTCGTAAAGTTCGTACTTCACGAACTCGTATCCGTAAAGTAAAAATACAACTCTACGGCCTCAAAACAGGTCGCAAAGTACGAAATACTTTATAGCACTGCATGGCATAAGCCCACATTTATGTCACGCCTATCTGTGTTGAATATCAATTATTTCACGGATAGGTGTGACATAAATAGTCCATTATTGTACCGTGCTTATCACTGAACGGTGCAAAAATGAACTGCTAATAGCACGGATAGGCGTGACATAGCGGATTTAGTCGTTCTTCATGGCACGGTGATAATCGGATACACGCCGTGCCGTAAAGTACGACTTATGCCACTTGTATCGTAATGTACTACTACGGACATTTGTGATGAAAAATAATGGTCGTTTCACGACCATAAAATGCAACTTTACGACCTATGACCGAAAACTACTATTTTATGTAAAACTAATTTTCGATTGGTTAACTGTAAAAGATAAATATTTCTATCTGCACAGCAAATTACATAATTTTACATTTCAAATTAAAGTTTATGTTAAAATATTAATTACTCAATTTTGAAACAGTAATAAAAAGTATTTTAGAAGTAAAATTATTTTGCTTATTTATCTTTATAAGCACTATAATAAAATATTGTTTGAGCAGTTTTCAACTCTTAATAATCATTAAATTATATTTAAATCTAATTATGATTATGGTTTAATTAACTTATTGCTCAATCTTAATTATGTAAAATAAATTATTTTTGGATACTTGTGCAGTAAATATATTCCTTAAAATGAAAGCTAATCTCTGAAATAAAAATAGTTAAAATAAAAATTATGTACTAAACTATGCTAAGTCTAACCAAAAAACCAAAATGAAAATAACAAAATTGAATTAATTTTACTACAAAAACGATTAGTTATTTGTTAATGTAAAAATGCAATTATGAAATAAGTTAATAAAAATGATTTGAATGGTTTTATGACTGGTTTTTAGGTGTAAACAGTAGCATAACGTAAACGTCATGCTTAGGCATAACGCTTACTCGAAAAATTATTTGCGAATGAGCTACCAAAATCGTCGCCAAAGCCCCTAGGTGGGCCACCACCATCTCGGCCCCTATTGAAACCGCCACCAGGACCACCTCCTCCTCTACCTCGTCTGTCAAAACCACCTCCTCGGTCGTTTTTTTTGCCTTCTGCTACGTCGACTTTAATAAGATTGCCCTCAACACTAACGCGTCCATTCAAGTTGATTGCATCCTTTAAATCGGACAAATCCTCGAATTCAACGTAACAAAAACCCTTAAACCTGAAACAAAGATTGCAGAAAATGTCTTGAAAATTCAATATGACTTGCACTAGTGTTTTTAAGTTATGGATACTAAATGCACTATTACAAATTCTGCTTTAAAATTACATAAACATAAAATCCATGCATGAATAAGTTGAATAGCTGGTATAGTTTGAAATGAATCGTATGAAATATTTTTGGACAGACACTAGACATATTTTAGGTAATCTAATACACAGATAATAAAGCTATTTCACTAGAATCATATTTTGTATGAATTGGAATAAACAAATTTGATAATAATTTGTAGAATTAACATTCAATGTGGACAAGTTTAGACGATCTGTAATTCTTACTGATTTTAGACAATGATGTATTCATTTCGATGAATAGAAATGGCAAAACAATGAAAAAACAGAAAGAAATAAGTAAAAGAAGTGAAGATACAAACCTGTCTGTTTCACGATCCTTCACAAGTCGAATGCTTTTAACATTTAAATTGTCAAAGATTTTGTCTACATCACCCTGAACAATACCATCAGGTAAATTGCCAACGAAAGCAGTGTAGGGTGGTTCGCTAGGCAGAGGTCTACTGCTGGTACGTCCTCCATAACCTCTGCAAAGGTTAAGATAAAAATTAGTTTTCTATTTCATTCAGAAGGCAAAACTCACGTATCCCTCGATCTCCTGCTGCAGCAATAAAGCGTGCCGACGACCGGAGCAGGAGCGGCAGGGTGGCGGCAGTTCGGAGCACGGGTACGTGTGTCTGTTTATCCAGCGTGACATATATATATAAAATACATCACAGCGAGGAGTCCAGCCGAGCGCCAGATGGGATGGTCCCGGGCGAGCCCGAGCTCCGAGCTCCCAGCCACCGGGTCTCCACTGCCGCTGCTCAGCCGGTTGTCGTTGCACGCTTCGTTGCCGCCAATGCCGCCGCCGCCGCCGCCGTTGCACACGCCAGGCGCAGCCTTGCGTTGAGATATATCGCGTGTGCATGCCGCTGTACGCGGGGCGAGGAACGGGCTCCGCGCGCGAAAGTTAACCTCGCGGGGTCGTGGCCGAGCGCGCCGACGTGCGCCGCGGGCTCAGCTAGGCGCCCGGCCGGCGACCGGCGCGGCCGGGTGCCAGGGCGACGCCCCGCACCGGGAGTCGAGGCGGTCGTGTCGGCTGCGGTAACTAGCGCTGCGTTATATACTTGCCTCATATCATCATAAGCACCTCGTCCAGCCATGTTGGATGCACGAAAACTGACCGGGGCGCGCACGGCGTGGGTAGTCGTGCACTCGCTCGAGGCGAGAGCTAGGTGCAGCGCAGCGCCCCACCGCGGCCGCGCGCAACTTTTCGCGCAGTTTCGCGTTACGTCTTTTTTTCGTTTCTGCTCCTTTTCCGGGCGCTTCAGCGCGCCATCTGAGATGATCCGCGCTGATGCCACATGCTAATCTCTGTCGGTAAGTTTACCTCTATACCTATACCTATAATTACAATATATAGAATTGGTGGTCGGCGGAGCTGAAAAGGTACCAAACGGGGATTTCTGGGTCGTCGTGGAGCTTGCAAGTGTCAAAGCACGGAAAGATTTCGAAGAATTTCTTTTTCACCGACATTTAATTGGTTAGTTATTTGGATATTTTTATTATTTACTGATTCATAAATATTATGGTTAGAAAGAATTATTTACCTATATCTGTAAATCTGTTGAATATCTGGTGAAAATTAAAACATTATTTTCTATTTAATTTTCATGTCAAATTAAATTACAATTATAGTTGTGTAAATAATATATGTATGTAGAACACCAGTTCAAAACGGAGTAGAAAACTTATTAAAAGAGAATATTGGTATACCTACATTTTTTTCCAAAGAATCAATAAACTAATCGTAGTAAAAGCATTTCGTTATTTATAAATTATTTACTAGAAACGTTATTAAAATATAGAAACACAAAATCCATATTCTTGACTACTATTCTAGAATTCGGATCCAAGCTATCGGTTGGATATATAATTTTGGAGTATGAGGGAACACATTCAGGGTCACCGATCTATTTTAGCGGCGTGGTCGGCCGGCCGAAAAAAAACCTGCGCGATGCCATCGCGTATACTTATATATAAATGCGGTGCGATTCGGTAATTCACAAATCCGTCATCAGGGATTCCCTTGAAATCCTCACTTTTCCTGAACAACAATCCGTTACTTATATCACACGTTATCTTGCTTTATTTATCTTACGTTTTTTTACTTTAGCGAAACGTATGTTACTTTGTTACTTGTAAAATAAAAATCGTAATATGATAAAATTGTTATCACAAGGTAGAAAGCTGTCAAACAAAGCGCCGAGTACTGTATTATTTTCGATTGCGACCTACTATGTAAGAAAACTTCCATATAATGTGTACATTTGGGAACGCAAAATGTAAACACACAATATATCTATATATATGGAAGTTTTCTAACAGTGTACTAAGTATATCCCGCAGCCACACTATAAAAAATCTTTTTGAGTATGTTGAAAACAGTACACGAATCCGACCTATCCTTATACAGCAGTTAAGATGCTCCACTATACCTAGTGACAATTTTACTAGTCTGAGAGCAGTAATTTTACTGCCTCAGCAGTAATTTTGCAGTAATTTTACTGTCTAAGCAGTAATTTTACACGTATAAAATTACTACTCAGAAAATAGGAAACCAATATCCGACCTACTTTGAAATCATTAGAAGAGATTCTGTAAATTGCCTAGAATATAATATAATACCTACAATTGTTATAGAGATATTCTGTTAATTTACTAGAACTTGTATTTTTACGTCTTGAGAGCAAGTAGAAATCGCCTTACTCGAGGCCGGAAACTTGATGCAATTTTACTATCCCATACTTAGTCCTTCTACAGAAAGATTTTTTTTTTCGATTTTCGAAAAGTTCGCCCGCACGAGCAGACGATCACAGCTCGCGACAATGAATTAGCATTCAAAAGGTCCGCGCGTGCACTGAGGCGGAGGGCGCGCGAGTATATTATACAACAATGTGAGCTTGCGCGAGCTTACGCTAAATAGTCGAAACTCGCACGCGAAAATGAAGTAATTCACGCTCTAAGCGCGCACATATAAATATATTGGGGAGTATATAAGGAGTGCAAGAGAGCGCGAGCGAGGGGCAAGCGCCAGCCGGGCGCGCGATTTCACACTTATATACACGCGAGCGCACATCATAGGTATATACAACAGCCGAGCACATCAGTCACCGTGCGTTCAGTAATAGTGTTGAGCTAGACGCTAGTCGAGTAGTATCCGAGGCAGCGCACATCACGCATTTATATACTCGAGACATATCACGTTTTTCCGCGACGCGCGCGCGCAGCCAAGCACCCCATCATCAGCTGTGTTTTTATTATTATTATTGCGGGCGCGCAAGAGAGCAAGACTGCAAGAGCTGACTCGCGGGGCAACAGGACAGTCGCACTGCGGTTGGCGAGTGTGCGTGCAGAGTGAGAGAGAAGGGAGTGTGCATCACACGCGGGGATAAACAAGCCAGAGAGTGAGGATTATTATTGCGGCGCACATCGGCTGACGTCGGGGCGAGGCAGCCTAGTAAGTAGCAGCGACCGTGTAGGAGGGAGAGAGAGAGAGAGAAAGAGAGAGAGAGAGTGAGAAAGAGAATTCGAGGAAAAAATTCGCGCGCCAGTTAGCACCGCGCTGCAGCAGCTGCGCGCACAGAGTCGTGGCGCTTTTCTATTCCTACAGTCTAGCCGTCGAGCACGAGAAGAAAAAGGTAAGCTTCAAGTGCTCCCGCGTGGACAGCACTCGGAGATTGTCCGACCGATATATAGGTACACACTATATCGCGTTTCGGAAAATGCTCGAATACGCGCCGGCTCGTGAGCGCTGACACCTGCGCCTTTTTTTTCCTCCTAGAAACACATTAAGTACCTACTTGTGAGAAATAGTCGATAGAAGGCGCGTGTTCGATAGCGATAACGCGTTCGAAAGGCTTGCGTGTGTAGCTGTATATAGGAGGCATCAGCGCGAGAGTTCGCACGCGCGGCGTCGATGACGGCGGCTTTCGCAATCGCGTCACGGATATATTTTGGGAAATTTAGAGAGGCTGCGAGTATAAACCCGCGCCCGCGCGGGTGAGGGGAATTAAGGACAGATCGAATTTTATTATTGTTGTTTTGGAGCTGGCGCGCGCGCGCACTGTAGACGCGCGAGATCTCTTTTTTATCAAGGCTAGAGAGAGAGAGAGCGCCGTTTGTTTATCGATTCGTGAAACGGCACTTTTTATCATTTCGTGATTTATTGATTTTTTTTTTTCTTATTAAACGCTGTTGCCGCCTCAACTGTACAATTGCTGTGTACAAAGCGGAGAGAAAAGCGTTCGATGAAAGTCGTCGTCGCGCGCACGACACCGGGGGATTCCGCCGCACTTTCTATAGAGCAACGTTCGTGTCTCCGCTGCTTTTCCTTGTTTTACATATTTATGACGAAACGATCATGATTATGCGAGTTTCTTGAAAATTGCACTCGCCAATTCCTGGAAAACTGTGCATGGTAGCGACGCCGCCGCGTCGAGAGAGGAGATTATAAGTGCTCAAGGTTCGGACAATTATCTTGTTCGCCTAATTAAGAGTCTCATGAATTTTGTTATTCCGCGTTTCTCGCGCTCTATACCTGGATATGCAAATGCCCATCTAAAAATCAAGGTGGCAAGCAGTGGTGGGTAAACGACACGAGTGAGGTATTTTCGACGTGACACGTGTAAAAAATGTCATTTATGTAGAATATGTATAATATACCGTAGAAAATGT
>JAPYZP010004531.1:0-15267 GCA_030522985.1 Torymus sinensis
CTGAATAGAACTAGATAAGAAAAATGTCTAGTTTTTGGTCTTCCTCCAGTAAAACTCGCTATTTATGAGCAGAAAATAGAGCCGATTTCTACCAGGGTAGAAGAAGCCTGAAGGAGCGAGACCGCGTTCCTGTTATACATTGAAATGTTCGCTATATACACCAAATCTGCTGAAAAGTTGCTGCAATATGTGAAAAGAAACACAGGAGAAGTAGGTATATGAAATGGCAAATACGTCAGATTGTGCTACCCGGCTGCGGCAAGAGACGGACCTCCTCACTCCTAACTAACTCTCTAGTATCGCACCAGATCCTCGACCGAGAGGAGCTCTTTTAGCCTGGCTTTCGCTAAGGGCACCTGACTGCCCAACGGCATAAAAAGCCTCCCGTTCCCTCGCTCAGTACGGAAAACGTTCCACTACGTGCATAAAGGGGCGGATTTCATAGCTGCAAGGAAAAGGGCTCTCCTGAGCTCCCACCTCGGCCGGAGCATTTCGCACAGCGATAGAGAAGTACGCGTCTTAATTTATTTTCTCATTAGTTTTCTTTTTTTTTATTTATCGGATTTCCTTAATTTCTGCAATTCGCGTATTTGATTTTCTTAGTATTTTCTCTCGGCCATTAAAATGCCATATTTCTGGCCTATAAGTATAAAAAATTCATCCATCTCCCCTCGCATGCTCACCTCTACTGCTAGCTTGCATCAACTATTTTCATACGCTATGTTTGATTGCTTGTAACTTCCTGAAAAGTCAATATTTTTTTATAAATCAGGGCTTACATTTTAGCTTTTAATGTCTACTTTTATAAGCTGTCTTGCTCGTATTCATATATTAAATACTTGCAATGTGACAGTCAATAGAAGAGACATCATTTTTTAACGAAATAGTGGATATTTGATAGAAAATTGCCCATAACTCAAGAAAAAGGGCCTATGTGATGAAATTAGACGCACTGGGCCACATTTTTAGGTACCCGAAATCTACTCTCTAAAGCCAGCGAAAATCCGTTACCCGGAGAGTGTGCACTCTCCTCATTAGCACAATCCAAACGCGCTACGCGCGTACTATTTTGTTTTTGAGATTATGTATATAATTTTTCATTATAATTTTATTTTAATTAGTTTAAGTGATAGGATAATCAGAAAATTTTTCAAAGCATGAACAAATTAATTTTTTGATTCTAATTTGATTTAATCATTTAGTTTTAAATAGTTAAGAATAAAAATTCAATTTAAAAAATTGAAATGTTCCGTAAGTAACGAATTTTCGTGCCTATTCCTTACAGGTCAATCAAAATGAATCTTTAAATGCTTCACAACATCCGGCTATCATTTTTTTAAGAGTGGATAAATGCTTCACAACATCCGGCTATCATTTTTTTAAGAGTAGATAAATAGTTAAGACTAAAAATTCAATTTCAAACATTCAAATGTAGCGGAAGTAAATAAGTATCGCGCCTATTCCTTACGGGCCTACCATTTTTTTAAGAGTGGAAAACTTATTGTAATTTTACCATAAATCAATGCATTATAATATTCTTTGTATTTTATAGATAATACACTGATAATCTTAAATTATTAATTTTGTTTGATAGGTGTTAAAAATAGGAGATAATAACTAATAATTGTTTAACACTAATATATATGAAGAAAAACTTCTTAAAAAAGATTATTATTATTATTGGCTTAGTCATATAAATTACAAATACTTTTTAAGGATAAGTCAATTTATAAAAGCATTCAAATCTTTTAAGATTTAGAATTAACAGCATACTTATTATTAACAAAGATGTTTAAAAAAGTAGGTACTTGAAATTTCGAACGTTCATAGTGAACGAATGATTTCGTCCATTTTCAGATTTAGTTTAATTTGGCTACTTAATACATTTAAAAAATGATAATAAGTATATCTCTTTACTTCTCACTCTTGCAGTCACCACTAAACCCACTTCAATGAATTAGAACAAATTAGAAACTTTAAGTTAATATTTCGTTCATTATGAACGTACGGAATTTCAAATACGTAACCAAGTGATTAATGAAATGAAAATAAGTTTTCTATTACTTAGTTTTATAGGTTTACGCATGGTATACGATTTATAAATATTATCTAACTTCTGTTATGACGATTACCCCAACCACGGCGATGATCATCTTTGTATTCATCTCGTGCTCTTGCTCTAGCTAATGTTTCTGGATCATCATTTTCAATGAGATCTTCTTCTTGTTCATCTTCTCTATCTTTTTCTAAATCTTCATTAACTTTACCACTAGCCACATCTTGTAAACTTTTAGAACCAATTTGATTTCTTTGTGCATTTTCTGGCCACCTAGTATAAAAATATTAGTTTAAAATTTGGTATAAAACATATGTTTTTTAATTATATTTTTTCATATCCATCTAAATCCTAATACTTACTCTCCATCTCTAACTTTTTTGTCATAAAATTCTTCTACAGTCATAACTGGAAGACTTGGGTAACCAGCGCCATAAACTTGTTTTTGTACAGCATCTCTTGTAATAATAATTGGTTTAAGTTTAGTAGCTGGTTCTCTATGTTTTGGGGTTCCTGTATTATTTGCTTCTGGATCACGACTAATCGCCATCATATGCTCTAAAATAGGTTTTTCTGCAATCAAAGAACTTAATTCGTCAATAGCTTGACTTGCAAAAACTTTAACAAGTGTAAGGAAGTATTCCCTCTTAGCTTCATCATCAATATTAGGATTATCTAAATTATTTCTCAGTACATCTAATTTTTTCTCAAGTTCTTTCTGTTCTTGATATCTTTGAATCTTGGTATTTCTTTTGTTTACCTTAAAGTTTTAAATTAAATTTAGATATTTTAAATTCAAAGTCACAATAATTTGAATTTAAAAAAGACATACCATTTCTGTAATCAACTCAGCCTCTGTCTTTTTGCGTGAAACAGTACCGTCTTCTATATTTTCATCATTATTAATTTTAGGAATATCAATATCAATTATTCCATATGACTTTAATCGTTTCAAAAAGTCAATAAAATAAATTTCTGCAACTTCTACAATATGCATTCGGTTATCTGCTCCGCATATTTTTGTTGTAAGAGTTCCGAGTAATGCTGGTAATAAGAAGTACTTTATGTCTTCAGTTGTAATATCTTCAAAACTCTCATTACTGCTGAACATGTCAAGAAGAGATACCATCTTTGTAGCATTTTCAAAAATATTCATAACACGTTTCACAGTTGCCTAAATAAAAATTTTTAGTTAAATAAATTATCTTGGTCATTTTATTCATGTACATAGTTATTATTGACAAATTCTGATATATTTTTTTTATAGAAATAATAGTACTTTTCTTATTTTTAAATAATAAATACTCAAAGATTTAGAATTTTAAGGTTTAATACTGCTCTCTTCAAATTTTTATACATAAAAATTAGTAAGAAATAGTAATTTAATTACATGAATAGTTCTCTTTCATAAATTTACATTTTAATTACAAAACATTTGAGTAAGTGATCATGTTCTTATTATTTATCGAGGCATATATTATACATGATCTTTAGTTGATCAAATAATCAAAGTTTATTGCTAGAACAAAGTCAATTTCAGAAACAAAAGCTCATGATAAGTATTTACATATATATTTTGCTGACAAATACAGTATGATGACTAATACCCAAATGAAAGCATAAATACCTAGTAACAAAGTAACAAAAATGTTAAAAACTATTATCTTTTACAGAATCTTTTAGTTATTTAGGTAAGTATACTATTAGACTCATACATAATTAAAAATTATTATTTTTTGTTATTTAAATATGTAAATATTGCATAAAATTCACTGATAAGACTACAGTCGACATAAGTAATAATTTTCAAATTGCATAAAATACTTGACTTTACTAAATTTGCGATAGCTAACCTAAAGGTTAAGAAATGTTAATGTTGCTAATTTAAAGATCAGCAACATAATTTTTTATTACAATAGTATGTTATTCCTTAAAAATTTGAAGATTTTTGTATGAACTTCCAAAATGTTAAATCATTTGAAAATGAAATATAATTCAGGACAGAAAGATTGCAATCGGAAGAAGAAATAAAAGTTACTTTTTCTTGCAGTTTACCTGAATTTGTACACTATTTGTTGGCTCACTAGATTTGTTAATATCATTGTACATCTTGAATCCATTATCAAATAATTCTGATAATGTTTTATTATCGATTGCACTCTCATCTGTTTCCTTATTAAATTGAATTCCTACAGGATTATCTCCTTTAGTTTCCATCTTTGCACAATAATAGGTGCGGTAGATGCACTTGATAAACACAAACCGACTAAGCTTTATTTTCTTTCTTAAGAATATTATTATAGATCCAGGTCCAGGCCGGTCCTTCACTTGAACCGACTAATTCTGAGATTGTGTATTATACATATGAATACATGTATTATATGGCCCGAATAGAAATGAATTGAAGGTGCACGTCAGGACCTGTACAGGAGGCCGGATTTGCATGTACAGGCTTAAACATCCACAATACTGCCAGGCTGGTGACAAGGTGCGAGATCGGACCTAGCAGATAGCCTGACTTACTTTTTTTTATAATTTTCTTATGATCATTTACACTGTCCTTATACGGGGTCCCCAAATTTGAAAGTACCATCCGGATATTTCGAAAAATAGGGCATTTGACTAGGTTTAGATATGCATTTAATGAGCAACAAAAATTAATTTAGAGGCAACCTGTTCAGGGTCTGTCTCGCAACTTGTCACCGGCCTGGGTACGACCAGCCCAACCATAGCCTGTACAGGGCCTACATGATTACACCGGCAATCCTGGATGAATTTCTATTCGGGGTGTTTCGGCATCTGCGCGAATCGCGATATTCCGTGCCATTTTGAGTTGAAGTCGACCGCGAATTATAAATCCATTATAAACATATATAGGTATATTGATGTTTCGGCACGAAATTTGCGTCTGTGCGATATTCTGTAGGCGCATCGATCGCGAATTAAAAATTATTGAAATACAATAATAAAAAATTGAAAGAAAATCAAGATTGAAGCCTATTGCACGTCTCAATTCTATCAAAGCAACGATTATTCTCCGACTGAGCACTGAACGCGTAATTAAATGACCAGAAAAAGAAAATTCAAGAAGAAGCCTATACTTAAGGTGCATTTTCATGCTAAAAGCTACAACGCTAAAATGCTACAAAGTTCAACGGGTTCAACTTTTTAGCGTTAACGCTCGAATTTTGGCCATATTCATATCGGGAAAAGACATGACGTCAATTCAGATCTTACTGATTTTCATTCCAATAAATAATAATATGAAATAAAAATGTTTATTTAATTTTGAATTCTTGCGCCTTCTAACCAAGGGCCAATCACATGAGATCAAATATATCGAGGCTTCACTTCTTCCGGTCATCACTTTTTTAAGAAAGGATTTTTCAGAAGTGTAAAGTATTAACTTCCTTCAAAGCTACGAAGCCGAGGTTTTTTTTTCGAAATTCGAATATATGTACAAAGTATAAAAATATATTTGAGCCAAATCTGTAATTTGAAAACTGGACACTCTCCATTCGCAATATTTGTATTAATTATAATCAATCGAAAGAGGGTAATCAGGAAAATAAAAATATTACGCTTTTAATGAAATTAGTAAGTATTTACTTTTTCTTTGGCACTTTATTAACTTGTAACAAGTATTATATTTACATTTTTTTTCTTAATTTAATATGGCGTGAAAATGAATATTACTAAACATTACAATGCCTAAATGGAAATGATATGTAAAGTAATTTTGATTGACAAAAATAAATTATTGCCACTAATTATATACAATGATCGACGACTTTTTGACATACTTGAAACGTTTTTCAAAACGTTTAAATTACTTATAAAATTGAACAAAAAAAACATAACTCTGTTTTTGACTGCAGTAGTTCTAATAAATAGTACAAAAAATTGTGTTTTACACAATTTTAAGAATACAGATTATTTACGTAAATAATGCACCATTAAAGGAGACTGCTGGTTTATTGAGCACTTCAGGTAGTTTCCAAAAAATTAGTCTTGGTATTAAAATATAAGTAAACAATAAATATTACTAATACTTGTAAAGAGGTTTTTTATACATCATCTTTATAATTACGTTTTGATTCGTTGCATGAATCAATTGTTTGAGAAACGAAAAGTAACGTTCGTTTTTCTATTCAAACTTATTAGAATTTTCGATGTTCTATAAATAAAGTATACATTCGATACTTTATAATTTTTACTTTCATTATTGTCAATTTTATGTAAATTGACAGTAAGGTGAATAGAACATTTATATACTTACAAATGTAAGGCACTTTCTAGAAGTTATTGCACTATAATTACAAAATCCTACAAAAACATTAGATACAAATAGCACTTTAATATGAGTAAGACTTTATGCTATTGATGTTTACAACTGCGATCAAAAGATCAATAAAATGAGTATAGTAGATGCAACTAATGGTTGCCTTTGAGGTTTGATTTTTCATTTTAAAAACTCGTAAAAAAGGCACTGCTGTTGAGAAATGTAAGAGCACTCATTATCACTTAAAGTGACTTCAATGCTAAAGATTGTATCAGTAATACTTTTTCTTGAATTTTCTATATCGTTCTTCTTTGGCCTGCCTCCGAAGCTGATTGATTAATTCACTTGGCACATCCCATAGTCTGTCAAAGTTCGTGAGTATAGCTTCAGTTACCTGACAACATATAGCAGCCATGTTTACTTGGGCACTCAAATCAGTTCGATCTCTTGGATAAATATAACGTGGCGGAAAAAGTGATGGAGCCACTATCATGGCTACATTATGAATAGACATTTTATTTGAGTCTTGGTTTTCTACGACATGTTTAAGAAAAGTCAACAGAGCCTTCAATGTACAACGATGCTCGACAGGAAGTAATAGCACCAACAAATTTAACGAGTACGAGAGATCACTAGGATTCTTAACACCTAAAAAAATTATCATTCTCATTGATAAAATTAAATTTAATAACTTCAATTAAGAATGTAAATATAAGATGTATACCGTGCGTCTGATAAAATGCATCTATGAGTTCTACAGTAAGAAGGGGCTGCGGCAAATCACGCAATAACTTTTTCAAAACTACTGATAGATCATGGCACGGTGTACGTTTAAAAAGTTTATCCACTTCTTTCGGCTTACAATAAAAATCAGTTTCTAATTCCGTACATAATATCTCAACCTAAAAATATTTAATTAATTTGAATGAAAACATTATTTTAACATTGAAAAATAAATTAACATCTGCAAACTATTAACATGTGTATGTACATTTCTCCAGGATATTTTATATTTCATTTGCTATGTTTATAACTTGTAAATAATATAAAAATGCGTACTTTTTGTTTATGACCACCAACGCGAAGAATTCCTTCCTCTTTAACACCTCGGCTTGTCAATTCATGAAGAATTTTTTGGAACACTAATGGTATGTTGCTCTCTTCACTTGTCAATTGATTATCTCTAAGAAGTAGTGTAGATAAAGATACTCCAAATAAGTTTCCGGCTATAAATATTAGAGAAAATAATAATTACTTAATACGTTAATCCTGTTTTTAAGTTTAGAATGTTTTTTTTTTCTAACACAAGCACGATTTTCGCGTTTTTTTTTACCTATTAAGCGAGCCTAATGCGACCGTTTATAGACCGGCGGGCGATAAAAATTGAAGAACGCCCGCTGCTTGCTGTAACTGGCGATAAAAACTGAAAAGCACCGGCTGCTCGTCGTAGCGGGCGATAAAAGTCGAAATACGCCCGCTATCTACTTTTAATAGAATTTTTGGGAATTTTCAAGGAAAATCATCAATAATTTTTACAAAATATGGTAAAATTATCTCAATTCAACCATCATAAATATGTCGGGATGTAAAATATATCTAAATTCGACCACATTAGATTCACTTTATATTAAAAAGAAAAAAAAAGGGTACTCGGTGTACAAGAAATATAGTGTGCCCTAAGGGCTTTTTTAGACCTAGTGTGGAGTGTGCAGTACGAGTCGTTTTGCGAGCCGAAGACTTTAGGCCTTTGGCACAAAATATACTATAATTACAAATTTGAAAATCTTTCATTCACACTTACACTTTCTTCTACGTTTATTTGGCTTTCTTCTTACAAGAGGTAAGTTGTATTTATCAAAAACTGCTGTAAGTTCGAGCCATAATAATGGTTGTAATCTAGTAAGATCTCGTTGAGATAACAATTCTATTCCTTGCTGTGTATATCCATCATCAAGACTAATATCATTAGAGTCCCAATCTTGACTTTTTGTTTCATTTGCTCTACACATTTCTTCAAAACTTAAATGTCCATGGGAAGATGTTCGATTTAAAGGACGAGTTATTATATTTTCATCACGTGGTCTTGACGAACCATGCAAACTACTGTGACTTCTTGTAACTGATGCATGACTTCCAGAACTTCTTCTGTAAAAACCAAATTATAAATATAATAATATTAAAATTTCTTTAGGATAAAATTATTTGATAAAAACCTGGAATCTTGAGAGGAATTCAATTTTTCTGTTGATTCTGAATCTGTACTTGCAACTTCACTTGGATCACTACCACTAAGCCTTTGAATAGTTGGGCGTGTTAGATGTATTGTTCCTAGTCTTTGATAGGCAGTTAGTTTTATTCCTTCTATAATATTCGTTTACTTTTAGAACTTTATAAGTAATTAAAAGTAGCATTAACAAAAAAGTTTTTAATTTTACCAGAATCTCCACCAGCTACATCGCCTCTGTGAGACCAATGACCAGAACGCCGAAAAATTTCTTGAATAGGTAAAGAACTTGAATTTGGTGCAGAATTAGATGTACCTGAAGGAGCACTTGGTAACCTACGAACTCCTTCTTTATTTTCATTCAAATTTCTATGAAACATTGATACGAAACTTGGAACATTAGAACTGAAAATGTAAATAATGGTAAATGTACAAAAATTCATATCATTCAAAGGAACTATAATAATAAGTTATTTGAATTGGAATCATCATAAATGATATTTGAATAGAAATTTTATTTCTATTATTTGAAATATATTAACAACTTTTTTTGAATAATAAAAAACTTTGAAAAATTTCTTATTTTTAAATTTTAATATTGTATAAATGATTTTTTGAAATAATTACTAAAAGCTAGTCTGGTTTCTTACTTGTCATGATGTGGTGCAATTACAGTAACAGTGGGTGGTGAGGGGGGTGAAGTGCTTTCTGGAGTTTCTCCAGATACAGAGTCGAGAGAATCTGGAGTTGCACTTCTTGATCTAGTGCCAGTACTTGAAACCTGTAAAATAAAAGAATTAATACTTAGTAGAAAAACGTAGATTAATAAAAGATGAAAATAATGAAAATTTACCTCAGCATCTTTGAAAACATCTCTGATATCTGGTTTACGAACTCTTTGTCGTTGATTATATCTTTGCTTTACTGTATGATTGAGTGATCTCACGCGACGTTTTACTGCTTCAGCTTGTGCACGTGACAATGGACGTACTGCTGCACCCAATTCTTCTGGCTGGATTTCTCTACCTTCTTTCCATGGTTCGGTGAGTTCCCCTAAACCAGCTGCTCGCAACCATTCAGCTTCTTCTTCACCTTCTAATTAAGGTTATTGACATATTTTAATAAAATAATTTTATAACATACATTATGTATCTGTTTGGTCATTTCTATACATACCATCAAAACTCCGAGGACTACATTCTTCATCAAGATAGTCATCTAAGTTTTTGGTTTCCTCCAACACTTTTTGATAAACTTCCCAACATTCATGAGGATTCGCAGATCCACTAAAATTTGAAGTATGACTTCTTTCCATTTTACAGTATTAAAGTATTATTCAAAGAACAAGGAACAATCAAGCTGACCAGCTTTAAATGTTAGCACTCATCATGCACCATATTTGTTAATTGACTTTAAACTTTCTCAGTTTGTTTAGTTCCTAAAATAAATTAATACAATTATTAATTTAAACTCTTTAATTAAAGTTAATTATATTTCTTATCTTACAAATGAAAAAGTTACTGGAGTGTTACTATAACAGTTCAAAGAAATTCAAATCAACATGACTTAAATTATTAGTAAATAAGTTAATAAGAATAACATTGGTTTATCAGTAACACTATCAACAATGAAAAATTTATACATGTGAAGAGATTAATTAATCCACAGTATACATCAACTGCTATTAATGTTATGCACATTGCATTGTTAGCAGATACTGTGTTGCAAGACACTTTGTGGAGATGTTAAACAATTGCAGTTACGTAACACTAATGGGATACCTAGAGAGTAAGAGTCTTCAGGTAAAATTATGCAGTGCCCAAGCTGTTTGATTGCTTGGGCCTTTTGCAACAAAACTGAAGTATTCAAGTGGTTTCAATGGGAAAATCCGTAAAATCGGTAGACGAAGAAGTAGCACAAAAAGAAATGAAGATTGGGCCGGAGAGAGAAAAACTGAAGCGGGAGTAAAATCTCGTGAACGTTTGCGTCTCCGGCGTCTAAAAGTAGCAAAATGAAACAATGCAAAAAAGAAAAAGTGAGAGGCTGCAAAGAGAAAGAGAAACGTCAAAGAGGAAAAAAGAGAGAATCGGAGAGGAAAAAGGGGGACAACGTTAGCGTTCAGCGAAACAGAACGCGGCCGGGCGGAAAAACAATATCCGAGAGTTGTCGAAAAATCTCGCCTGACAGCCGCGGCAAGTGCGTTACCTTTCCAGCTTCCGTGAAAGAAACAGCCGTCGTGCCTGATCGCACAGTGCCGCAAGGTGTTTCGATTTCCATTAAATTGCGAAACCTAACCTCTGCTGCTACTGCTGACAGCTCGTCCCTCGCGGAGGATTCGCTGCCGCAGCGCGATAACGATTTCGCAGGTGAGTAGGCGGCGACGCTGGCGACTCACCATGTGAATGGACACCGACTGTTTACGAGGATTCCTTGGCTTTGTCAATGACGTGTGCGCGAGCATTCTTTCATCGAGAACGAAAATATTTCCACTCTCTTGCGCGCTCTCTCTCTCTCTCTCTCTCTCTCTCCTTTTCTTATGGCTCCCCTCTCAGACTGCGCCGCAACTCTCGGCCCCGTACCTGCTCTCCGCGCGCTCTTGTGTTTTTTTCTCCGTCGCTCTCCTTCCTTTTTCGATCCTTCCGTCTCTCTTTAGATATACCAGGCCGCCGAGACTCGTTCTATAGGTGCGGCGGAGGCGGCGGCGGTGCGCTTTCGAAAAAACACTGTCGCGAATATTTAATGAACGGAGAACGCACGCGCGCACTGCACACAGACACACACGGATCCGCGCGGTGTTTACTTATAACTGCGTATAAGTGAGACGAGCTGCGGGCGCGCGCACTCTGCTTTCGCAATGTGAGTATATGCAAAACAATGAATTACGAAAAGGCGCGCAAGTACAGTTGACGCCGTCGACGCGCTGGCAGCGAGAAGCTCAGAGTCGGTACCTTGGCGACCGTCGAGGGGGGCCCACATAGGGTGCAGTCGCAACTTGCAGGTGGGCAAAGTATGAGGTGCGTGCGGTGCCGGAGCGCAGCGCGCGCGCATACACACGAGAGGAGAAAAGAAAAGCGCGCCTTTGACTCGCGCTCACTGCTCACTTACTGCGCGCGTCCGCGAGAAGCGAGAGCGCGAGGGCCGAGGAGAGCTGCGCGGAGGCGCGGGCGGGAGAGGAAGGAGGTGGGTAGGGGCCCGCGCGGGAGAGTAAGAACAGAGAAGGCATAAACGAGACGTTCTTCGCGGGCGTTCGCGATCCGCACGCGCGACCAGCAAGTGCGGAAGGAAGGGGTACCGTTTATTTATTCGTAAAACGTGTCCGCACCGCTCCGATCGTAAATATATACACTTATTATACTTAGCGCGCGCGCGCGAAACTTTCGGAGCGGCCGCGGCCGCAAAAGGCATGCCGGAAGAGAAGCGTTTCGCGGCCCGCGAATCACTCAGCCGCTTTTTCCAGCTCGGAGTCTAAGGACGCTTACTATAAGGCTGCGGTCGCGCGCACTTTCGACTTCTTTCGGGGAATGCGCGCGCGCGCGCCTCGCTCTCTTGCGCGCACGGGGCGACCTTTCAAGGAAACTCGAATTCCTAGCGCCGTGACCAAAGACATTATGCCGAGTGTCGCAATATCTCGCGCGCGCGATCGCGGGACCTGGATGAGCACGCATATAAAGCTATTATGCGCGATAATATTTTTCTCTCCCGCATTAAAATTCTCTCGGCGAGCTGTCAATTGGCCAGCGATCGGATCCGGCCGCGCATCCTAATGTCCCCCACTGATTATTACTGCCGCTAGAAATTCGTACCTTACCGTTTATCGGCTATTATTCTTTTTGACAAAGTTCCGCTCGCTGTAGAGTAACGCGGACCATTTAGTATTCGCGTAGTGGCTTACACTCCAGTTATTGATATATATATATAACGGACGCTCCAACAGATGCATTCGTCAGGAGAATTTAAATTTCAAATACCACTGGGACATGGATTCTCTTCGTTTGCTCTTTATAAATATTTCTTTTCAATTAAACGTAATAGCTGCGTTGTGTTTTTTACTAATATCTGAAAGTGTCAACCAAAAAACAGAAGTATCTATGAATAAACAGGCAGCTACCATTTACAATCGACCGACTTATAATAGAATTAGTAAAAACACATATCTTATTATCTTTGTTTCTTTAAGTCTACTCGTTTGGATTTGTAGGTACCACTCTTAAAAATGAAAGTAAAATTTTCAGTTTCAACGAAAAGTATAATTTAAATGCATTAAAATCACAATGAATATATCTTAAGAAGCGCACTTTCCTTTGTACAATTCGAGAAATGAATTGTTGTGAATTTCTTTTTCTTTCGTCATGTAATGAGAATGCTAATAAAGTAATCACATTCTTTATATATGAATTCGACGATAAAGATTTGATTATCAATATAATCCCTACTAGCCAGTCGCGCAGGTGAGCTGATCTAACATCAAAAGTACATAAACTAAATTCGAAGCTTTTCGCTATAAGCTGTGAAAAATAAGTTCGTATCGATTTTCAACTGGCTGGATCCATTGTATCTTTGGGCTTTAATGGGTGGGTCTGTCAGTAATCTGATATTAAACGCCAAGAAGTATAATTTTAGGCATCACACTCATACTATCGCTGGTTGTAGTCTTGCCACTAAGTATGCTGCTGATAATGAGGTACTTCAGTGTATACATATTAAAATCTCGAAAATATACGAAGGCTGCACTGATAAACTTATTTTTAATCTCTGTTTAAAGAGTAAGAATATTTCGGCTGAAATTGAATACATGTTGAAAAGCAAGAAGTGTAAAGACGAGGCAATCTTTGTTGAACGAAACATTTAAAAGAAGTCCGAGAATAATTATAATATCTCAAGTAGTTATAATTAGCAACGGAAAGCAATTCCGAGTGATGAATTAGCAATAGACAGAGGTAATAACCCCAGAAGCGATAGGAGGAAAGTGAGGTACGAAAATAAAAAAATGATTATCACTGCGGTGGTGAGAGGTTGGTCAGGTGGGCGCGCACGTAGGTATATAATAGGATAGGTATATATAACGGATTATATCGAGCCTCAAGTGACATGTATAAAAGGCGGCGAGCTAGCGCCGCGGAATAAACAGCCAGAGCAGCACGTTCGTTCGGTCTGAAATTCCTGTGGGCTGCCTACGGAGTTTGTGATTGCTATGTGGTCAATAATTGGGACACTCACCTTGCGCACGAGCGAACGGCAGGAGCAGCAGCGAGAACGACGCGCGCGGAGAACCTGTTGCTCGGCTCGGCGTGGCCCGCGCGTGCGCGCAAAGGAAAGGCGCGAGAGCGAGGGAGCGAGAGAGGAAGAAGAATATTGCACGCCCGGAATATAGGTATATAGACGTACGTACGTACATATGCGCGCGTGCTCCGAATGGAGGGGGAGAGATTTCTCGCGGCCCGCTGAGGAATTACGACACGCGCACATACACATACTTATGTATGTTATATACATACACCTATACACGCAGGACTGTAGGTTCTGCCGTTCTGCGGCGGTGGCAGCGGAGCGCGACACCTGCGCGCGCTCGCGGCTCGCTCTCTCAATGAAATTTCAGGGCCGAGCAACCACGGCATCTGTCAGCGATCCGTGCGCGCGATAAACTCTTATATATGTGCGTATCTATATGGATAGGTATATGAAAGCGAAGGCGGGATGGGCAAGGAGCGCGCCGATCAGCTCGCTACCGCTCTTCCCATTCACCGATTTCAAACATCATTTTTTATTTCTGACTCATATTCGCTCTTCATTATATCCTCGCTGCATTATCGATTCCCTCATTTTAATTTAACATCTGACTGAGAAAAAAGTTCCGAGCTTGCAGCGCGGCTCTAACGAAAGAACTTGTCTATTTCGATCACCCACAACGCTATCGGCTAAATATTCACCCAACTCGAATAACACACTCGAGTTAACTTGATTAAGTACTTAATAAATAAAGATAACACAGCTATCTTTTTTCATACTATGAGTATCCTCTTGGCGACTCGCTTTTTACTTGGCGAACAAAAATACTTCTTACCAATTGAATTCATTAAAACTTCTTATATTGATTCTAGTGAAAAATAACTATGGATTATTGTAACATGAAAGAAAATTTTTAATTAAGAGCATTATTCCTAATTATATCACTTAGCTATTCTATTATCATATATAAGCTTTTGATAATAAAGAGGTCGTTTATTAAGATTTACCTTCAATGAAATACCTTTACTTTTAAATTATTAAACTTTTATTATGTTCTTTAAAAAGTTAATGAAAATTAGGAATGCAAAATAGCATTTTAAAAATTGCCATAAGAACCATGAGATTTATGTTAAAATCCATTTTCATTAAAAACTTTTCTCAAAGTTGAACTTTATATTACTTATGTTGAGCTGGAGTAATAAAAGTAAGCATTTACTTTTGATCTTCAAAAACTTAAAATACTATCATTACAGAGCTTACATAAAGTATCTGATAATAAAATGTTGATAGAGTGGTCACCAAGAATATATTAAAAATCAAAGTTATTCAATATAGTTATTATCATTGACGCTGCTGAACATCCACTAATTTAAGACGATTTAAGTTACTTAAGTATCTTAAATTAATAGTGATAATATAATTATCAATTACTTTGAAAAAGTGTAAAGTTATATAAAAAAATTAATATGGTACAAGGTT
>JAPYZP010004532.1:0-16850 GCA_030522985.1 Torymus sinensis
TAAAAAAAAATTTATAAAATAGTTCTACTTTATAAAACAACATGTATTTATCATATTTCCGGTGGTAAGAGAGTGGATAGGTACATATAAAGTGATGGGCATATGCTTGAATGCGGTCTTGGCTGTACAATCACAAAATAAGCAAAAGCAGCTTAAATTTGAAACTTCCCGTAGCTGTATCTTTTGACAGGAAGCCCATTGGCCTAAAAACCATTGCACAGCATCTTTTTATGATAGAAGAAGCCTCCTTGGCAAGTTTCATGAAAATCCAGGACCCGCACTCCTTGGTCCATCAATAGGGGCTTATTGCAAATAAAACGTTTTGGATGCGTAGCGTATACTACAGTACACAGGAAAACTGGCCTCAATGTTTGATCAAATAGGAAGAAGAGTTATATTCATAGGCTATCATGGTACCAGGTATTTGTTCCTAAAATCAGAGGAAGGAAACTACTACGAAAGTCGAGATGTTAATTTCGACGAGAAGCAAGTATTTGGCGACAAATATAACAAACATTGTATAAAAGACTGGTCAAATTCATTGGAGCCAATAAATAAAGACGACTGGTTCGTAGAATTCGACGAGATAATAGATGAGAGTGAAAATTCAAAACTAGAGGGAGAGAAAATCAAAAAGAGAGGCAGGTCCGGAAACGCTCAGAGGAGGAAAAACATGTGCATGAAATGCAGCAATGTGAACATCGAATCGGTGTCTTACAGAGAAGCAATGGCTTGCTCTGATAATTTAAAATGGCGTTATGCTATAGCCGAGGAATTAAAGTCAATGGATTTTAAAAACAATGTCTGGAAACTTGTAGATAGACCAAAATCGATGAGGGAGAGAGATGTAATATCATTGATTTGAGATAAGTATTAAAACACAAAACTGAAACTGAGGAAAAAAGCAAATACAAAGCAAGGCTTGTGATACGGGCCTTCAAAAACCAGAATTTTTATGATCTCAGCAAAACTTACACGCTTGTGTCTCGCATGCAAATGATTAGATCATGCCTTGCTATCATAAATAAATATGATCCGGACGTGTGTCAGCTCGATGTGAAGACTGCATTCCTAAATGTAAAATTGATGAGGAAATATATATAATACCAGAAGGAATGACAGTGTCAGATGAAGTGCATCAAACAAAAGTATGTAAAATTGAAAGAGCACTTTATGGTTTAAAAATAAGCTCCAAACGGTGTAACGAAAATTTCATTGAAACTGCTAGAAAATTCGGACTGACGGTACACGAAATAGAACCGTGTCTGTTCACTTGGAGAGAGGGAGAACAATTTCTGTATGTAGATGATATGTTGATTGCTAGTAAATGTAAGTCAAAATTGGATGCGATCAAAATGAAATTGATGCGGGAATGCCAAATGAAAGACCTAGGAGAGCCTCAAAGCTTCTTGGGTATCAAATTCGATCGAGATAGGAAAACGAAAACATTAACTTTGACTTTGTAAGTATACGCGACCAATGTGCTTAAACGGCTAGGATTCTCGGAGATACAGCCTCAACGCACACCTATGATAAGCAACAAAGTTGAAAACACAAGTAGACGTGACAGAGAAGGAAATGTAAGTCGACGAGATGAAAATATAACTTTGGAAAATATTCCATATCGTGAGGTGGTGGGTTCATTCTTACATTTAGCAAATACAGTTTGTAAAGTTGTATTTGCTTAAAACCCTAATATATCCTCACTATTAATTACTGAGACTCTAGCAAACACTTCGCTATTACTTTCTCCTTACCCGCTCCTTGAGTGTCGATTCTGAAGGGGGTTCGACCGAACTGCACGACCACGCTGAACTCGGACACGAAACCCACGACGACTCCAATACTGCTATAAATTCGCTCTGAAAATATGTAGAAAGTAAACACGCACACAATAGAACTCACACTCGCGAATAACCACAAACAATATTTAATAATAATGGATAACCCTTTTTCAACAATAATGTTCTGGAAATAATAATGTCATTTCATTCATTCATTCAACAATAATGTTTTCAACAACCTGGAATGGCCACGAGTCTGCTGCAATGCCGCATCTGCATAAGTCGAGAATTACTACTACCACACGCTACTTACGACGCAGGATTCGACACAAGCTCGAGCGTCTGTCCCCAAAACGGACTTACTTCAATTAGCCTTGCTGGTTCCTCATACTCGCTGTAATACTAGAGTGATCCGTTAACTAGTCCGGTTAGTCTAGAAGAGAGCGACTCACCCCTTTCCTCCAGCTCATTACCTCGCTTGCGCCCTTCTTTCCCTATTAATTGGCTCGTAATTGGCCCTGCCCTCCCCCTTCGGACTATCACCATGAATTGTGCACGATAGGAGTACTTATAGGTCGGTTGAGGGCATGCATGATAATTCACTCAACTACTCTCATTATCTCATGCTTCCACGCGCGCTATTTAAACCTATCCTCGACCCCATCGTTATCGCGCCTGCTTATCCATCCTACTCTACTCTCTCCCCCCACTGCTACCGCTACTCAATCATCTCTCATACTCTCTCTATCGCGTGCGCTGCTTAATGCTCTTCGGCTCCCTACTATGATACGCCGGTGCGCGCCGCTCTCTTTCTCTCTCTCTGATACTCTCGATACCGCTCCCTATGTCTCTCGACCATCTCGCTATCTAATTCTCCCCTCCCGCCCGCGTCTGTCTCTCGCGGTCTCGTCGTTGCTCGAACTCGTAAGTGCCTACTCCGCGTCATCATTGCCTGCTTCGACAACATGGCAGAGCGCACTAGCCATGTGCTCATGCCCTGCTGACGCCGGGCGAACAGCTCTAAGGGAGTCTGACAAGTTAGACCAGATATTTCATATACTTTAAATGTTTTGATCCGACATCAAATCAACCTCACCGATAACGAATGGAATATGGTAAAACGTGTCTGTAGTTATCTACAACAAACCAAAAATATTCGAATCACTTTTGAAGCGAAAACAGAAGGTTTGCATGGTTTTCCTGATTCCAGCTTTGCAGATGCTAAAGGAGCACTAACCACCAGTGGATATATCATCAGGCTGTTTGGAGTCTACGTCTCAGGCATAATATGTCTCGATGAGCGAAGCATGCCAAGAAATGGTTTCATTACATAACTCAATAAAATAGTTTTAAATAGAGATTTCTTGCGAATGACTTTATGATGCGAGAATAATGCTACGATTCAAAAGTCAGTAGTAGTAAAAGATTGAATCATGTAATTGACACCAGAGAACATTATGTTAGAGAATATAAGCCCAGAAATCTGGTAAAGGTAGAATGGGTTCCATTTAAAGAGCAGATATCTTTACTAAATCATTGTCTTTTGAATTGCATGAAAAATTGATGAGACAAATCTTAAATTATACTAAATATTGTTCTGTTACAGAGAGTAAATAGATGAGCAAAATTCCTGGGTGGACGAATGAATGTATGAGAGTACAGACGAGAAGCGACCAGAGCACCTACGAGAGGGAGTGTTGGAGAAAAGGGCGCAGTGTGCTCGATTCGCAGATTTTGGCGCGCTCTCTGTCTCTCTTTCCCCCACTACCTGTATAAGTGCGACTTGTCACCCCCTTTCCGGCGACGGCGCGCGTTTGTCTTCATCACTTCCGAGCGACAGCAGGCCCAGAGCAAACGTGCTTAATTATTAGTGTTCATGTTCATTACTTGAGATTACTTAGTTTAAGTTTCTTTGTATTGTATTTGGAAGAGAGAAAAGAATTGGAAGCGACAGTCACAAAATGAGAATATAAATAAGAATAGAATAGTTTTATTTTAATAAAGGTTTGAAGTGTTTTATTTAGTAGAGAGAATTCCAATAAATAGCCATATATTTCTATCAATAATCAATAATAAAAAAATAATCAACAATTATGTAGCATGAGGCGAATGTAGCAGATTTTTCCCGCGAGTAGGTTTACTGCCATAGCGACAAGTTTTAAGATGGACCGTTTACAGTAATCACCCGAGAGAAATATCTTTTCATGAGGACAATAACCATCCAAGAGAAAAATCTGCTTTCGTCCCGTATTACATATAGTATTTTTTGACCCACGGGGCACGAAATCCGTATTCTCGTGCCCACCTAGCGGGCGCGAAGTAGTATATTCTGGCCCTAGAGCACAAAATTCGCGCATGCGCAGAATCTACTATTGCGCGCCCGCTGATACACACGAGAGATCGGATTCCGCGCTCAGAGAGACAAAAAATAGTATATCCATGCTGGACGCTCAGGGGATTCCTGTCACTCGTAACAGTATGGCGCTCTCGCTTCGGTCGGGCAACATACTCATACTCGTGCAAGAATCTCCTGTTTCCGCGCCCTTGGAGCGTAATCTACTATTATTCCACACTCTACCATGTCCATCATTTGACTCTGAAAAGCGGGGCCTACACGTTTTTCATGGATTTATTACAAAATAAATAGAATGATTATAAAAATTAAAATAAAATATATATGAATTTTTACTTTCGCCCAGCAAATTTTACTATCACCCTCAAATTTTACTTCCGCCCCGCCGAATTTACTTTTGCCACACAAATTTTACTTTTGCCCCGCAAAATTTATTTTGGCTGATGCTATTTGTACGACAGAAATATAGTACATTAATTCAGAGTATAATTTCGAAAACACGTCGCTGTGATGTTTATTTGGTTTTGATATCTGACTAGAGACATATTCCATTATATATGTTTTGTGTACATAAATCTGTTGTAGAAATAGCAGAGGCGATTTATTTAGAGGAGTGTGTAGTAAACCGTAATCATGTGCTGCAATCCTGTTTCAAGCTGAAATTGAAGCGATAGCGAAATATTTGAATCTGGAAGGTATCTGTATTGAAAAGTGTATTAGAAATAAATATTTATATTATGACAGGAAAATATATCAATTTTATTATCAACTATTCATGGAATTTTTAGAATTGATTAGAATATTACAAATATTTGAATTATTATATTATTATTCTTTTTTTACAAAATCATATCCTTAAGACATATATTTATAATCGGACGTAATTCCTGTTGAGTGTAATCTTCTGGTAAAGGTAACTGAGAAATCAATTGTACAAGTAAATCATTAAAGCTTTCTTCTTTTAACTGACACATTAACAAACCTCTTGCTAATTGCAATGTTCTTTTTGCCATTTCTGCTTGACAAAGTCTGAAATTGTAAAAATATGATTGTTTTAGAAAAAGAAGAATACTACGTTTAAGTAAGCATTTACCTGTGTTTTATAGTTGGACATGGAAATTTTGTGATTTTTGTACATAAAGATATCAGTTGAGGCTGTAATGACTCTAATTTATATCCAATATCTGAAGAATTCTCTGCAGAAAGTAACTGTTTTATTTCTGTTGTTATGATTATATAATCCCAAAGTAGTTGCCCTTCGTGTACCCATCGACTAATAGTATTCAGACCTTTATTAATAATTAAGAGGTCCAATAAAGAACGTAAATAATGGTGATCATCTATAACAAACATAAATTATCTCGTAAAAAATTGTGATTAACAAAGGTAACGTTGAGTTTATTAAATAAAAATCATAATTTTTTGGGTGAAACAGGTATTGATCTCTCACTTCATCACAAATTTATCAAATTAAGTTATCAATTCCCTGCATGTTAATGGCCACGATAGTGAACATTTTTACTCGGGAAACAGAAGAAATAAATATTATTAAGTTAAACATAAATGTACATTGTAATTATTTCATCATTCTTCATTTTTGACTAGCCGATGACGCCATCTCACAGATCAAGTCATGTTTTAACATACATAACTACATTTACTAATTTTAGAATAGGACAAAAGAAACCACAAAAAAACATTTGAAACTAAACATTTAACATTGTGGTCCTGTTCTAGGTTATTGTTTGTGAAAAAGTGCCCATGAGACGTTTTGAAAAAAATATCAAACCGCGGCATAAATGAATGTAAAACTAAATTTTATCTATTTCAGTTCACCAACCTACCTCTGCTCCAACCTCGCTTAGCATTTGTCATATTCTCTCCGTAATAACTGTTTTTTCAATATTTGCAAATGTATTATATTTTTTTAGTGAACCGTATCCAGATATAAAATGTCAACTTAATACAAATATTTAATAAAAAATAGAAATCTTAATGAATTTTAATTCAATTAAAATATTATATCTCTGAATTAATTGTAAAACGACAATGGTGCGTATACAGTGAAAATGCTCAGAAATATCCCTAGAGCTACGCCAATTGATTAAGTCTGGCTCATTATATTAAGATAACAATAAAGTCTTATATTAAATTTCTCGTAATTAAAATAATAATATAGTTATATGACATTCATTTTTCAAACTCATTTATTAGTTGAACATCACGCAAGCAACGCTAGGGCGTACAATTCACTCATGAAAAAAAAGCAAATAAAAATACTGTTTCCAATTATTCTAAATAACATTTTTTCCTCATTTTGTGGAGGGCTTATCGAAGGCCTTTGTGGAGGGGGAGGAGGGATATATAATATATAATAGAGATAAATATATATATATATGGGATGTTTCAGGTGAAATCAGCAGGTCAAAATTTTAAAATGGCTCAAAATTTTTTTACGTACAGTTTTTTATGAAAAAAATATTTTCCTAAAATTTTAGATCGATATTTGCATAAATAAACAAGTTATGCAACATTGAAAATTAAATTTTTTTGCACTTTTTGGTTAAAATTCAACTTTTATCATTATTTAACTCAAGAATTTGAAACTTTTTGTATAGCACATTGATTGGAAAAAAGTTTGCATTTTATCTGTAGAATATGCCAGTAATTTTCATATGACCATTTTTTAAAGTCTCTTCTCCTTCGAAGGCCCTTCGAAATATATTTTGTATCAATACAGACCGAGCAAAGGGAAACAAGTTACAATTTTTTGAAATATCAAGAAAAATCCATAATATTTATTATAATAATTATTATGGATTTTTCTTGATATTTCAAAAAATTGTAACTTGTTTCCCTTTGCTTGGACTGTATTGATCCAAAAAGCATTTCGAAGGGTTTTCGGAGGAGAATCGAAAAAAAAATTGTCGAACAAAAAATATTTGGCCGCAGCTTCAATATCCTTCGATGAAGGTATATTAAAAAACAGCCAATCAGAGACTTAAAAAAATGTTCAAATGAAAATTACTGGCATATTATTCAGATAAAATGCAAACTTTTTTCTAATCTACGCGCTATACAAAAAGTTTCAAATTTTTGAGTTAAAAAAAGGTAAAAGTTGAATTTTAACCAAAAATTGCAAAAAATATGAATTTTCAATGTTACATAACTTGTTTATTTATGCAAATATCGAACTAAAATTTTAGGAACATATTTTTTTCATAAAAAACTGTACGTAAAAAAATTTTGAGCCATTTTAAAATGTTGACCTGCTGACTTCACCTGAAACATCCCACATATATATATATATATATATATATATATACACGCCCAAGTCTGTCAAATCGAGAGCTCAAAAAATAGATTTTCTTGAAACTCTCAGAACTCTCATAACTACTCATTCTGGATATCCCTGAATTTTTTTAGATTTTTTTTACCAATAGTTTTGGAGATATAGTTCAGTCAAAACCTGAATTTTGATGATATAGTTGAACGTACGTTCGTGGTGTATGTATTCTTTAAGGGTAGCGAACATCAAACGAACCAAAATGTTGTCAAAGTTATTAATTTATTGCCGACGTTTCGGGAGCGATAATATACTCCCCTCTTCGAAGTTTTGATGATTTTTTGCATTTTTAACCGATTGTCATTAATGTATAACTCCTCAGGAACGCATTTTTCGCGATATACACAAGAATATTTTTTTTTTGTAGAATTTTTTTAGCTTTTCCATAAAAATACTTTGAATGCCGCACGTTTATGCTTTCACTTACGTATATGCAAATGAAACATAAATTAAAAAAGTTAAAAGTCCGATCCGGACTTTCTCTACCAAAAAATTCATGGAGATACCTTTTGATTGTCCAAAAGTATCCGTATGAATCCTGTAATGATTGCTTTTAGATTAAAAATAAAATCATTCATGTGATCATTTTTAAAAAAAATTTGTATAAAGGTCTGAAAACAATATAATTTAATTCTACGAAATATGACAAGAGAAAAAGTCTATGTAAGATATTTCGAAATTTTGCTTCGTTTTTGAGCTTAAAATTAATCAAAATTCTGAATTTAATTATGAAATTCGTCTCAAATTTTATCAATATTAAAGGATTATTTGTCATTTTTCGTAGAATTTAACTATATTTTTTTCAGACCTGCGTACGCCTTTTTAAAGAAAATGATGAAACGAATGAATTTTTTTAGATCTAAAAATGATCGTTACTTATTACAGGATTCATACGAACACATTTGGACATTCAAAAGGTATCTCCATTAATTTTTGGGTAGAGAAAGTCCGGATTGTACTTCTAATTTTTTGAATTTACATGTTTCATCTGCATATACGTAAGTGAAAGCATAAAAACGGCATTAATAGTACTTTGTGCAACAAGGGGAGAAAATGAGCTATTTCTAGCGAGGATGAGGTGTTCAGTACGAGTCGGAGTCGAGGGCGCCTTCGAAGGCGCCCGAGACAGAGACCAGTGCTGAAGACACCTCACCCGAGTCTGAAATAGCTTTTCTTCCCGTGTTACACACCGTATTTTTTTAAGGTGTGAGGGCCTTTTTGACGTGTGTGAGTCGGAGAGAGGATTGGGCATTTCGAGACGTACACAACGCAGTTGAAATTTTCATTTCTCAACCTAACAGAAATGGCCATTTCTCACCCAAAACAGGTGAGAAATAGCCATTTCTCACCTGTTTTAGGTGAGAAATGGTTATTTCTCATCACTTTTACAAAATACGCTCGAAATGCGAAATTTTCTCTCCTACTTTCACATGTGAAAAAGGCCCTATTTCATTCCTGAGTTGAGAAACAGTATTTTTATTGAAAAGCTGAGAAAATTCTACAAAAAAAAAAAATATTTTTGTGTCTATGGTGAAAAATGCTTCCCTGAGGAGTTATAAATTAATGAACATCGGTCAAAAATGCAAAAAAAAATCACCATAATTCAGTTTTTGACCTCTCATATCTCCAAAACTATGGGTTAAAAAAATCTAAAAAAATTCAGGGATATCCAGGATCAGTAGCAGAACATTTTCTTGGAGTTTCAAGAAAATCTATTCTTTGACCTCTCGATTTGGCAGAGACTTGGGCGCGCATATATATATATATATATAGTCACCGTCAGCCGTATCAACGTCGATAATAAAAAGAGTGAGTAAGCACTTCGCGCACGCGAACGCGAGATGGCACGTGGATGCCGGATTAGAGCTTCATCGGCGTAGAAAATATACCATAAGTTGATCAGAATATGTTTAATTTTCTGGTAATTGGTCAGCTTATGGTGAAAATTCTGGGCAGAAACCCCTTGTGCTGGCGACAGTTTCTGGCCAGAATCTGACGAATTCCTGATCAAATAAAATCATTATATTTTAGGTTATGCCCTGTATACATACTTGATTTTACATCAAAAAGGAGTAATGAAAAAAATATAATAACAATGAATAAAATTGATAAAAACAGTATAAAAATGTTAATCATACAACCGTAAGCCATTCTGTCATTGAGTATCATTTGAATAGTTCATGTCATTTATCTTGCTACAATATTTTGTATTTACAGTAAATGTGCATTGTATGTACATTTACTGTACATACAATGTACATACATGTACATACAATGTACATACATGTACATACAATGTACATACATGTACATACAATGTACATACATGTACAGTAAGTATACATAAAACTAATTTGAGTTGTTGAATACTTCATTCAATATATTTAGCAATGTGTTCGAACCTTACTTTGAATTTTGTGAATAGAGATGATATCACAGTTTCAGATAACCAGTTCAAGAATTTATTCTAAACTTGAATCGCTACTTTCTTATTAATAATATATACAAGTAATTTTTATAATATTGTATAAGTATTTCTATATAATATAATACTGTCGTCCAATATAAGTACTTTAAATAATGATTCAAATTATTTAATACAGATTTACAAATATTTGAAGTATTTTTGTGGAATTATTTTTCTTTTATTTTCTAAAGTTCATATCAATTACATAAATTACACAGCTATTTCAATGTAAGCTTTTAATATTTTCTGTTTTGATATAAACTTATATGGCTAAAGAATTTTCCGAATTATTTTGTTACATTATTTTGATCCATAATAAACAATTATTTTTCCAAACTCGTAGTACAATTATTATTATGGAATTCATATGTGGATCTAAATAATTGAATAAATAAATTAAAAGTCTTGTTTATTGAAAATGATGGTATATTTCAGTATATCTCTAAGAATTGAACTGAACATAATTTTTGAATGTATTGTAAAACAATAAATAAGTTTAATCCGCAACATGCCTGATTTTCCGTTAAATAATTTAAATCATTATTTAAAGTACTTATCTAGGATTACTGTATTATACTATAGAAATACGTAAACAATATTATAAAAATTACTTGTATATTATTAAGAAAGTAGTGATTCAAGATTAGAATAAATTCTCGAACGGGTTATCTGAAACTGTGATATCATCTCAATTCACAAAATTCAAAGTAAGTAAGGTTCGAACACATTGCTAAATACGGTTGCATGATTAACATTTTTATCCTCCCTCTGCAGTGGGACTAATTACTTTTCCTCCCGCTGCAGAGGGAGGAAAAGTAATTAGTCTCCCGTTATGACGACTCGATATACCCGACCTCCCATCCACACTTTTCATGCAAAAATAAGATCCTATTCCTGCACTTATTAAAAAAAGTACTATGTGTAACAAGGGAATAATTGACTTTTTCTAGCGAGGATGATGATTGAGCACGAGTGGTTCACCAGGGCGCCTTTGCCCAACTTTCACCCCTAGTTGCACAATTAACGCTCCGCTAATAGTAGCAATAAATTAGGTAAAAAAAAAGTATCAAAACAGTTAGGTTCCGTGAATTTCCAGTTTTCGGAAGAAATGGAATAAGTGAACTTTTTTAGATAGTTCTTTTACATCCCCAGACATAAGGATGTGTGGCACACTAATATGGATTACCGTACTGGTTGCCTACGTAAAAATTAAAGATTTTACACCTTATCTAGTTTATGTGCTATTAACGCTCCGCTAATTGCGGTAATAAATTACGTTAAAAAAAAGTATGAAACAGTTAAAGGTATCGTGGATTTCCTTACATTTAGGGCCACTTCTGCAGTTTTTCATACCGGAGGCCATTTGGAGTTTTTTTTTGCTACAACTAGTTCAAAATATATTCTAAAGGCAACGATATATGAGTAGAGATACCTTTAAGGTCTTAGAGTCTATGCCATCAACTTCTCCTAGTTTATCTTTGCAATTCTGCACCGTGGTGCATACCCCACGAAATTATTAGATATCTGAAAATTGACAAGGATAAATTCCTGTGCAAATAATTTAAAATTTTGATTTATTTGTTGATATTTATAATCAAATTCTAAAAGGACAACCTTGTCTTAAACAAAATTCATGCCGGAAAGGGTTAAGCAAAATGCGTTGTGTTTGAGACTGGCATAATTTCATAATGAGTAACATGCTGTGGTGTTAGAAATAAATGCAAACTACATTTGAATAAATTAAACTATAATATATTGTAAAAACTGTCTATAACTTAATTACTATTACATATTTTCATAATTTCAATATAAAAGTTGATATGGAAAAAGTGTGTAAATATTACAATTAGTGGTTGAGTGTATAACTGTTACAAGATTGGTTGAATGTACGAGTGTTACAAAATTATGTTTGAGTGTGAGCTTGCTACAATTTTAGTGTATGAATTTTTCTGTGTTTATGTGTGAATGAGTTTTTTGAGTTACGTTGAGAGTCCCTGATGAGAGTCACTGATGAGAGTAATGACCATAAAATAAAGAACACAATCCAATATTATTGATTAGATTGTGGGTGAGTTAGAATGAGATGCCACGATTAGATATTAGTGATCTAATCGTGACTGAGTATTTCCTGCTATACAGCTTGGTCATGCGTTTATTATAGATGCGCACTTGTGTATAAAATGGCTGCATGTGTTTGAGTTATTTAGCTTCTCGTACGTAGCGTTATATTAAACATCTACGTTGATAATTTGGTCTAGTGATGGTGAGTCCTTAACGTTGATGAGTAGTTGAGAAGAGCCGTTAGTTGAGATGTTGATATGAGATGAGAAAGCCGATGAATGAACGTGCGGATGTGACACAACTCATGAGAGAACCCAGATGAAAATCACCGTTGAGAAAAGACGGTTGAGAAAGCCAGTCGAGAACCGTCAGTGTTTTCCTAGCTAGATGCAGTGAGCCGGTGAGAGAGGCCATGTGAGAAGCACTGCCGTATAAATAAATGCCATGTGAGTGATGCTGTCTAAGAAGCACTGCCGTGTCAGACGCACCGCCGTATGAGGATATGCCGCTTAAGACTACACCGCATGAAATGTCCATGCAGAGAGTCAATGCACTTGAGTTTGTCAAAGTGAGAATAACCAAGGGTGCACAGTGAGATTTTCTACCTGGCCAACCATTACATAGAGAGAGTTTTGAGTGAGCAAGAATGCCGTGAATAGCCCATGCGGCCTCGTGGCGAGCACGCCGTACAGACGAAGAGTGAGAGAGAGCGCACATCCTTCTTCTTCGTCTTGGATGTCTCACTGCGGCGCGAGTAAAATCAGCGTCTCTCCCATTGCAGGTGGGACAGCGAGAGGGAGAGTATGATTTGAGTATATTTTATACTCAAATATTTTATACTCAGTGGGTATAGCGAATTCGTGCGCGGGCGCGGGAGTCTTAAACGGCGCGGCGGCGCAGTGAGTATAGCCAATACGCGCGCGACCGTTGCATGCTTGAACCTTACTAATTCCCAACCACATTCGTTGATAGGAAGAAAATACAACTATCTGTAGAAAACAAAATTATAGTTTAC
The DNA here is from genome assembly GCA_030522985.1 of Torymus sinensis. Classification (NCBI taxonomy): domain Eukaryota; kingdom Metazoa; phylum Arthropoda; class Insecta; order Hymenoptera; family Torymidae; genus Torymus; species Torymus sinensis. Next base: position 13,027 of record JAPYZP010004532.1, read on the forward strand.
AAATGAATACTGAGATCAGTGTGAAATACAGTAAGCTAAAGTATCAATGAATATAGTAAAGGCACCGTGGCTCATACCCAACGATATTATCAGATAACATCTGAAAATTGACAAGGTCAAAGAGGAAATAGTAACCTATTACGCCATATAAAAGTCAGGACTACAAAATCATCCGAATAAACTCGCAAATGAACTTTTACTTGAGAGTAGAGTACAGTTAAAAAAAAATTTGTTCCTTTAAATAAAATATTAATTGTAATACACTAACATATTTTACACAAAAGAATATTATTTTCTGCCAATTTTGAGGGACTTTCATTGATTACATTTGGATTTATCCCTAAAACTACTGTTAAAATAGTATTTAATTCAAAACACTTTGAGCGTCTCAAATTTGTTTGCATCTTCCTGAGATTTTGGAATCATTTTTGTAGTAATACTCAAAAACTTTCAAGAGATAATTAATTTCAAATTAAGATTTTTTTATACGGTTCAATTTAATAAATTTAGAACAAAAACAATAAAAATTTATTAAATTTTAATAACATTTGAATTTTTAATTAAAAATACAAAACTCAAATCAATTCTACTGCTCGAAGAAAAGTTTCTAAACTAGTACCAGAATATGTACATAAAAAATCAGTAAGGTGCAACAAAATTTTAAACGCTGTGAATATTTTGAATATCATATAATTAAGTTATTAGAAAAATGCATTTAAAGAGAAACATAATTTCGAAGTAAGACTTACCCCTGGTGACAGGTTTGGTTATGTTTCCTAACTTTTCTTTAACTTAAAAACCTCCTGCCTCATAAAAGGAATCTCTTCTTTTGTTGTGAAGGTGCCCTTATTTTTTCTTTTTACGTCCTGATTTCCTTTGCGATGTTGCTGCTTCTGACTGCCTCAGCTCCCTTACAGTGTCCCGCTGCTCAGCAAATCTAGAAGTACTTGGATAAACTTCACCAATTTGCAATGCATGTTTCATCAACTGAGTCTTTGCAAGACCATTGTTGCACTCAGAAACTGCATTGACAACAGCCCTCTCTATCCGTTTCCTAGAGACAAACAATTTCTTCGGACACTTTCTCCAAATTGAGGAATGCAAACTTTCATTTGCATTCGGAGTTCTGACACTGCTGCATCTCAGCAGTAGCTGATCATTGCGCTGAGTTGCGCTGAAATCCTACTGTGACTAGGAGGTATATTACCTTTTAGTCTCCATCAGACAGCATGGTGGTATATCTGAAATTATAATCTTTGGAGCGCTTCCATATAATTTCTGCAGCTTTCACTTCCTTGGCCCCTGAAGACCCTGTGAAATTTATTTCACACTCTTCTGAAAAATTGTGGTTTGTTTCCCATTCAATAAATTCTTCAGAGTTTCGCTGAAATGAAGCACCAGCAATAGAGCAGCTTAAACAAAACTTGGACAAGACTTCGAAGTCCACAACAAGACCTGTCAAAATGTCGATTGCGATTCCAATGCCATGTAGTGACTGGTAGCCTCTTCTATACCATGTACCATCATAAGATACTGCTATATCACACATACTACTACTTGATACAGTATTGTATGCTTCATGAACTTGTTTATGAGCAGTTTGAAAAACAATATTCTTGAGGGTACTGGTTTCTTTATTTTGAGCTTTCAACAGCAGATGAAAGGCATTCTTTGACAAGCACTTCATGTTCATGCTAGCACGAAGTCGCTCTAGGGCAGCAAAACCTAAACTAGGGGTGCACGAGTACTCGACTCGCCGTGTTTGAACTGTATCAAACTTTTTCTCGAACTCGAGTCGAGTACTCGGTACTTCGAACTACTCGAGTCAAGTCGAACTACTCAGATCAACTCAAACGACTCGAGCCACTCAGACAGGTCAAACTACTCTAATAATTCCGAACTACTCGAATTAATTCGAACTATTCGAATTATTTCAAACTACTCGAATTAATTCGAACTATTCGAATTATTTCGGACTACTCGAATTAGTTCGAACTACTCGGACCGGTTCAACTTACTCGGACAGTCAAGTAAATTCAATGAGATTTAACTACTCGGACGAGGTCAAGATACTGGGAGCAAGTATAACTACTCTGGCGAGCTCAAACTCCTTAAAACACTATTATTAAATAATTTACTATCGTAACACCGAATTGCAATGGCATTATGAGCACCGCAAAGTAAACCTGCCGTTGGTAGTTCTTCGTGCAGTTATACATTTTTACTATTACAGTATTCTGGTAATCTTAAAAGAAAGAAACCACCAAATTTATTAAATAATTTCTTCGGCTCCTAAAACAATATAAATCTTTTAAATCACTTAAGGGGGTGCATTCTCGATTTAATAGTTTTTTAATTTTCGAAGTTATTTCGTGAGCGATGTCAAAATTTCGTTCAAACTTAGCCAAGTATCCTCATTATTTTACATAATCTTCAAAAAAAATAATATATTGTGCTATTATGTCTATCGTGTAGTACAGTGCTAACGCGATAAGATGGCGTCTAAGCGTAATAAGAAATTAGATATTAATTTAATGATTTTACTCACAGATACTTTAAATGGGGAAAAAATTAATAGTTGTAAAGAAAGTGGTTTTAGTTTAAAAAAAAGTTATTATAATAAGGAAATGCTTAATTTATGACAATAATTTCTAATTAAACATAGGATGTACTAAAAACATAATTTTTATTAATTTAATATAATCTTTCTATTCAATTTATTTTATTATTTGTATTTAACACATTTTTAATGAACATACTATAAATGATTCATCAAAAAAATGTGTTCATCTGATAATTTTAAAAAATAGAAGTGATGATGAAGTCGAAAGAACACACAATTCTTTATTGAAATTTGGACTGCCTTCATAACTGTTTTTAAAAACTCTTGAATAGCTGATTGCTGCCTCCAAGAAAAACAAAGACAATGTCGCCAAATTTGACGTCGCCCTGGGTATCGATCAGTTGGTACTTTTTTGCTCAGCGGCAGTTTTAACACTGTACCTTACACTTATAAAATCTCTAAAATTGGACCAACAGAGGTGGTTTTGGGCTAACTTATGTACATAATTGTATAAATTACAATAAAAAAGACAATTCCTTGAGAAATAAAAAAATAGGCCTCTCCTGTACCCTCTTCCCTTAAGAGGGTACCCGTAACAAACACTGTATATCGAAGTAAAAAGTATTCAGCATGCAAGACAATACTTATTGGATGGAATAAACGAGGTATTACGTAGTCATATTCATGAAGAAGATGAATATGAATTAAATAAATGAATAATTAATTAAAAATAATTAATTACTCAAACCAGTGATTACGATAATGACATGGCACAAAGAAAAATACCATTGATTTGGAATCCTGGACAAAATAAATATAATGAAGTAGAAAAATTAAAAGATTCTGTTAAACTTGACACATTAAATCAAATAGTGAAAAACTATGAAAATGAAGAAAATACAACACGCTGAACACTTTTCGTAAATGTTAAATATAGAAGTAATACAATTAATAGAACGTAACTTATATATAAAAAGGAATGTATCAATTTCAAATTAATATCGAAAGTCGTTAAGTAGGTCTATTGGTAAAGTATACCACTTAAAAAAATCCAATGCGCCTTAATCTATTGAACAAATACATATAATTCTTCAAATAGTTTATTATATGATTATTTAAATAGTTAAACAATACCTCAAGGGTATCGGGAAAAACTGTTTATTCTTCATTATAAACCTTATTATAAATTATCGGGTATTATCAACAAATATATATATATATATATATATATATATATATATATATATATATATGTATCATT
>JAPYZP010004533.1:0-10149 GCA_030522985.1 Torymus sinensis
CACGTCCACTCTCGCTCGCGCGCGTGACGGCCGATCATTCGTTTCAATTAGCGCCAAGTCACGTATCGCGGCGGCTGCTATTTAATTAGCGGCGCTCGCACTTGTTCGCGCTGATAAGGCATTGCGCGCGTTGTGTGTATCGAGTCTAGCTGTACCTGCGCGACTTTGAAAACCAACAAAAATAGTTATAAATTAAATCTGTACTCTAAGACGCAGATATGTCTGCGCGACAGGAGCGTTGCTGTCTTATCGTAATCTATTTTTTTGAAAATAAAGAAACAGCAGTTTCTTATATGTATTCTAAATTCTAGTAAGTAATAAATAAAAGCTTGTGCTCCATTTAACACGCACTGTATTGAAAATCCGATAAAACGAGAGGCCAAATTTCCCGAAGTGATGTACGCAAGCCTAAAAAATTCATCCTTCGTGCTCTTCTACCTCTCGCGCAAGCTCAAGACTCCCGCCGTCATCGCCGCGTCCCTCGGCGCGTCTTGACCATATATATATACACACAGCACAGCGTGCGGAGAGAAAGTTTTCACCCTACCTCCAGTGCTATATACACGTGGCGGGGGTCGCGTACGTGACCGATCCCGGATCTCCCGGGGCGCCGGTCTCTCAGATTTCCCCGGATAATAATACTTCTTCCGAGCTCTCTCGCAGCGCGCGCTCTTTGTCTCGGCGCGCGAACGCGCGGAGTCGCGCTACGAATACGGATGCAGCGCGGTATAGCTGCGGGCTGGAGTAATAAAGGGCTAATGGCCGATCGGGCCTCCGACGAAGCTTTACGTCAGGTTGGCCAATTTTAATATACTGCGTCAATATGTCGCAAAACCCAGCCCCGTATCTCCTTTTCACTATACTGTGCAGCCAAAATAAAGAATTCCCCTCCCAATGTTTGCTCTATATATACAGAGGCACGGTTCGCTTAGCCCTTATGTTTTTTCTCATCCATTTTCCCTCATGCATATCCACGCGCGCGCCTCCCCCGAGATTGGCATATCGAAGTGCTCCTCGCGTGCGTGTAGTCCTCACGGGAGAGAGAGAGAGAGCGCGAACCGAAGTGGCGTCTGTTGTTCTTTCCAGGGCTTTTTGCTCACCGCGAGTGTGTAATCCGTCTTCGTGTGGATGAGGTTGCCGGCTCGCAGCTCTGTAAGTATGTCGCACTGCTGCTTTATGTGGAAAGTTTTTCTTTTTCGTGCGCGGCTGCGGGGATGTTGGAGTCGATGGACGAGGCAGTAGCAAACTCGGTTAGACACGTGGATTAGAAATAATTAAGGTTTATCTTGTAAAAGTTTCTTTCGCGTAAATAATTAAACCTTTTATATTACGAAATGTATAAATGCGAAATTCCTTTACATTGAAGGTGGATATTATTTTTTAAACTATAGCACGACCATGAAAATTCGACTACCAAGTTACTCTCCATCAACGCGCCAAACAATCCCACACAGTGAAAAAGCGCGGCTCCTCCATCATCGGGCTCCCTAAAAGAAGGGAGGAAAAGAAACAGGGGCGCTGGCTTATCTTCCGATTTGTCAACGTTTCGCGAATTATTGCGCTCGCGCCCGCACACGTCTCGGCTATTACTCCCACCCCTCGCTATTTTACACGTCGCTGCTGTCTATACGTGTGGCTATCCTTCGGCTATCGCGTGTATTTGTCCTGCGGGTGCGCTCGCTACGTGTGCGTTTCGTTAGGATGAATATATTCGTACAGGTACCTGTTGTTTAACAAAACATTCGAGGAAAAAGAGAATGTTACGTTATTTTTTGAGGCGAAGGCAACTGTTGCGTATGGAACGAAATTTTTCGGTGAATGAAAAATTTTCTGCCTTTCCTCTCTCTCGCCGGATCAATATTTCAGAAGCTTGCCGCGAATGAATTGTTGATGATTGTATCGCCTCCGCACGCTGTTTCGAAAAAGTATTTGGGAAAATAGTTTTCGCCAGTTCGAAAACAAATATTTAAGCGCGCGCGTCGTAGTTTATTTTGTTTCGTACAATGGACGGGAATTCCATCTTCGTCAAGTTTTGGTTCGCTTAAATATTTACGCGAATATACGTTGCGTGGTTTTCTTTGTAAAAGTATATTATTTAAAAAAATGGGAATATTTGCGCTTTGAAAAAATTTTCCACCTTTTTTTTTGTTTAGCATATACCGGAAATTCTCGCTTCGGAGGATTATATTGATCTTTTTTGTTAAGTTTGTGTATATTTAAGAGTTGGAAAATTACGTTCAACTTACCTGCAACAGAAAAAAAAAACGAAATAAAAAAAAAATACATGAAGAATTGCTTATTTCGATGTAAGAGGTATAAGATTAAGTCACAAAAGGCAAACTTTGACGTCACATTCGTCCTAAAAAACGACACGTGTAGCACTCCACCCCCGTTCTTTCCAAGCTTCCAGACCCAAGCCTCGCGCGCACGTCCTATTTCACCAAGTCCATCAAAACTCGCCGGAAGCTTTCTCCCCTCCCGCGCAAAAAAAGAGAAGAACCGAACGGCCGGGCCGAGTCCGTATAAACCAGAAGCGTGCGTCGTCCCGCTGGAAAAAATCCGCAATAACTCGCGGGAACACAGCTCGATTCCGCAGCGCTCGAGCAAGCCCCTTCGCGGGGGCATAAAAAATCCCGAGGCTCGAAAAAGTTCAGCGCGGCGCGCGGGAATTAATGGAAAAAAGCGCTGTAACTGACGCGATGTACAGGAGGCAAAGGGTTGGGGAGAGCGGCCCCCGCACGTGTCGAGCTTCGTTTCGGGGGGAGGATTAATTCCGAGCCGCCGGAGACTTTTTGCGCTGTGGTTTTGGAAATTGCGCGGTGAATGTTTCGGGGTGAGCGGAGAGAATTTGGTTAATTTTCATTTTACGCGCTGATTTCTGATGGGGATCGGAACATTTTGCCATTTTCTTCTTCTCTTTTTCGAAAAATCCCGAAAAATAGGCAGAATAATTTACAAAAGAATCACAACTATATATTCTCTAGTACCTAAGCAACGTCATCGAAGCCACCTCGACGACCCTTCCCAGTCAGAAGTGAAGCACTCGCGCGCTCTCCCGAAATTCCCGGCAATTTCGCGCGCATCTAAGCGCACAGAGTACGCCGCCCGTTCTGGATATTATGCGCGTTTTCTCGAGTGTTAGAAGCTAGTTTTAGCTCCGCCTTGGCTAGTAATTATGTGTCGTTATACAGGTAGTGCCGCGGATGATGCCAGGAGAGAGAGAGAGAGCTCTAAGCACTTTGAGTTTAATACAGTGCATTACCGAGGGGCTGCATGCGTGCTGGAGGCTGGAGTATAGAGGGGCGCGCCGTAGTTGGATCGAAATTTTGTTATTAAAATATGGCGCGCGATTATGGGCGCGGTAGGAACGGGCTGGCTATGAAGTTTCGTCAAATTTCACGACGAAAGTCAGGTGAATTTTTACGATCCCTTTGCTATTATATAGCTATTGAATTACGCGGCAACAATTACTTTCCATCCGAACGCGTCACCCGCTGTGTGCGTGAAATCCAGCTATTTACCTCCCCCCACGCGCGAATTTCATGCGCTCGCGCCTCCCGTAAACACACCCACACTCTCTCCCTCTCTGCAGCCAATCCTCGAGGCAAACACAGCGCGCGCATATCCCAATTTAACGAATAACGCTTTTGCATTGGGAAACGCGAGTATATATCCGCGACGGCTCGAGAGCAGCGGGGCGAAATTAATTTTCAACTTTTAATAGAGAGAACACGCGCCAGCGCGGTATGGTCAGCTTTTGACTGACCTTCGTTCTCGGAGGCGCGGCCGCGCGCGCCTGATTAAATTATCGGTGGAACTTTGCGTCTCTCGCGCACCTTTGAGGCCCGGCGCCTGGATATATTTCGGAGCGAGAGAACCCCGAGAGCGGAGTTTAATTACAGGGCCGCCGTGTATTTGTCCGTAAATTGTTTGCCTTGCCAAAGCGCGGAATATGATTTCGAGGTGGAGAGGGGGAAGAGTTTTGGCTGGCTGTAAAAGTGCGCTCTTCCAGCGCGAAATAAAATGTTGCGAGGGGACTTCTTGGAAGTAGAAGGAAATTCAATTTGCGAGGGCGGAGTTAAATCTCCAGCGGAGAGGTTATTTTTTTAGTTGATTTTTAGCAGTCGGATTAATTAAGGCAAGTTTGAATTGGCAAGTTTTGAACGCTCCTTTTTGGGAATTTTGGTTTAAGCGAAAGCTACGTTTCTTTTCACTCAGTCAAAATTCGCCTTTACGACTGTTACATTAGTCGACGAGAAACTTCGATTTCGCATTACGATGCCATTTTGAGGTTAAGTGTTGCGAGAGTTATCGTGAAAGAACGTAAAAGTACGAAGTAATAAACTCAGAAGTAGGTAGAACATTTCTCGTATCATACTGGGGCAGTAAACCTGGATTAAAATGTAGTAAAGCGTTCAATTACTTTTATTGTCACGGAGAATATTGTACTAAGCAAAGAGCACTTTTAAACGTAAAACATAACCTAAAAATACCATTCTTTATTCATTTACTTATTCTTATTATTTTAATTGTCCTTTAGAAACCAGTACAAAACTATCAATTTCAAACTTTCAGCTTTGGTATATTCCCCGCCATCCCAGCATTTTTAATCGCAGAGTTCATTAATTAGCTACCGCCATGACTAAACAAGGCTGCATGCGCGCGCGAAAAACTCCCTCTCACGCTCGTTATAAAATTTCAATCCCTCCCAGTTTTCTCTACGCCACATGCAAAAAAAAAAGAAAAAAGCAAAACGCATAACGACGGCAAGTCCAGGTTATGCGTCGCCCGTATTCGCGGAAATAAAAGCACACGCTTGGAACTTTATCGATGCGCTTCTGCCTACCTGCATTGCGAAAAACTTTTACCCGTTGCGGTTTTTTCCACGCGCGGACCATAAACGCGGTAATTAATAGCTCGAAGCCGCGTAGGTATAGAGTTTCCTGCGCGCGCGCGCAATCCGATCTCTTTTCAAAGGATATAACCAGAACGGGGCACGTGTGCACGTGGGTAAAAGAGCACTTCGATGATTGCGCGCATAGGTGTGTCCTTCGTGAAAGTGGGACGCTTGTGGATCATTGGAGCTGGGGTATGTTCGGGCTTATCCCGTGGAGTGATTTTTACAGTTTGGCTTGGTGAGTTGGTGAAGGTTTTTCTGATGAGTCGAGGTACGCCTTTATAGCTTTGTAAATTATACAAGTGCAAAGTTATTAGATGTCTCAGATCTTATATTTTAAATGTGAAGTTTAGGGGATAATATAATCAAATCCGACCGGAAATATGACTGTAATATGTCATGAAGACTCTAAATTCTCGGGACTACATTAGCATCCAAATACTTCATCTCGAGAGCAGACTGTGTAAAGCAAAATAAATAGCAGCCACGAGTAAACAAGAAAACATTGATCGACCATTAAATAACAATCCCGTCGCATAATCAGAAAAAATCCAAAATTCATTACCGGTCAAGCCTCCCTCGCTCAATCAACTCGGAGCTTTGCAACATTAACAACCAATACCCTTCAATAAACAATTAAACCCCAACGGCAAACTCTCCGCGCCCCCTCACCGCCCTCGCAAAGCCGTTCCCCGCTCAAGAAAATAAAATGCCACGCTAAGGGAAAGAAAATAGGAGTAAAATACGAGATAGACCGAGAGCTGGTGCGAGAAAAATAGAGAGGGAGAGAGAGAGAGAGCGGCACGGCAATAATGCGAAACGTGCTCCGAGGCTCGAACGAGGAATTCGGCTTGGGGGAGGGTCGGGGCGGAAGGGGGAAAATAAAAGTCGACCGGGGCGAAAACCCGGTTATCAGCCGCTGCATCCGCGCAAGGGAGAGGTAATTCAATAATTTCGAGGTTACTGTAGAGAGAGAGAGAGAGAGAGAGAGAGAGAGAGAGAGAGAGGGTGAGAGCGAAGTTGACGGTAAACTCGCCGGCAACGGCAGTTCGCATGCGGTAATTTTTTTTTCTTTTCTCCCTCTCTCGGCACGGAGTCATGCGTATATATATAGAGAGTGAATTTTGCGCCGGAATCGGCTGATTTCGTTTCGGCCGGATGCGCTGCCGGCGAATGGGATTTCAGTATTTTTGAGGCTTCCCGACAGAGGCGTTATATTTCGTTGGGATGTAAGTGGATTGGTCGATGGTGGGCGAAAGCAGTTGTTTCGCGGCGCGGTTTATGGAAAATTGCGAGAAAGACTAACGCGCGGTTTTTGCCTAATTATAGGGGAGTATTTGAAATTGAAATTCACCGATCGGAAATTCGTTACGAGTAAGGTAATGTGGAAAAGAATCATCACCTGTTCAAAAATCTCCGCACAACCCCATACTTGACAACTTGTTAAAAAAGAATTGCGCTCAGGCACTTGGCAAAGGGATGAAATCGGGCGGAACGCACTCAAAAGACATCCTTCACCCTCTTGTGCGCTGTCTTTTTAATCACGCCGAGAGCGCGCGAGAGCGGCAGCGTCTAATTGAGAGGTAATGCGGAATTCGTTACGCGCTCGTTCGTATATTGTCAAAGGGCGGAAATATATGGTTCATATACATACGCGCGCGAGGGTGGAAGAAGAGACTCAATGGCGCGGTAAAGGGTGAGGGTAAAAAGGTTCGTCAATTATGCGTTAATTAAAAAATTTTCCGTACTTTCGATTTTCGTGTAATTAAAAAAGTATAAAATGCGACCTCCTTTGCGTGCTGTACTTACAACGGACTCTCGTTGCGCGATGTTTCTTTTTGCTATTACGTTATTCTTTCAGGTATACACACACACACAGCCCTTTATCGTTTGCCTTTCTTTGTGCCTCAAAGACCGGCGCTCGTTTTCTCTTTTCGCTACGTAATTATTTGTTCTTTTTTACGCCTTAATTGCTTTTTGATTTATATCTCTTTACTTTCGTTAAAATTAAATGTATTTTTGTTTATAAAGAAATGTTCGTGGCTTGATTAAAAATTTTCCGTGCTGGATGCTTCATGTAATTTTATATAAAGAGGCTCTTGTAAACCAAGATCCTTTCAACATGAAAATAAACATTTTTCCGTTACGTGTACTTTAAAAAAAAGAATCAGCTCGTCCAAGAAAACATGATACAAGTTAAGTATTTCTTTTTTCGTCAACGACCACGTAAAGAAAATGTATTTATTTTTCTGCAAAAAAGAGATATTCCATTCTATGGAATTCTTTTTTTTTTTCACGAAAAATCCTTACCTTGTTTACAACTAAGCCAAGCTACAAATCCATCAAAGCCTTGCCGAAAATCCCTGGAAAATCAAAATCCTCTTTTCTCTCTCTCTCTCTCTTTCGCGATCGCTCCCCTTTAACGAAACGTGCGTCGGTGCGATTTCCGTTTGATACGCGAAAGCTCGTACCACCGCTGCCGCTGGGGATATTGTAACGTGGATTTAGAGAGAGAGAGAGAGAAAGAAAGCGCCCGCGGCAGCGAGTATCGCCGGGGAAGAAGAAATATACGGGCGCGGTTGGGCTTATAATGCGCGCGCGAATCACGCACGGCGGTTGCGGACGAAGGGGTGAGAGAGTCCAGAGCTGGCAAAGTAATTCCTTCGCCGAGAGGATTTTCGGCTGCTATACCCACATAGAGCTCGGCCCTGTATCGGAAATTATAGGCTTTTGGTTATGAGAGAAATTTTCCTTCCCAGAAGCTATTCGTTTGTAAAAACTATCGATTCCCCGGGGCCAGCCGCCTACTCGAAATATGTATCCGCGTGTCTCGATATAGATAACGTCTCTGCATCGGCGCGTGCTCACGTAGCCCCCCCACCAAAGAAGGGACCGAAAGTTTCCGATGTCGGATTATTAAATTCCTTGAGAGACCCGCCGCCGAATTCTCCGACTCTGCGCGCAAGCGGGAATCGATACATTCGCCGAATATTTCAGACGCGCAGCCCGTTCGTTCGTTCGTCATTTTTCCTGACGTGCACCCTGAGCATATAACTTTTTTTTTTATTCTCGTGAACATTTTTTTTTTTTTATGGTTTTGTTAAATCTTGCGGTGAGCCGAACTGACTGGAAGAGCGTGTGTTAGTGAGGCCAATTTCAATAAAACTTTCAACGGTTATTTTTACTTTCAAGATAATATTTCAGACGACATTTCTTTTAGAGAGTAAAGAACATTGTTATTATTTTTCTCTTCCTGCAATTCTAAAAATAATAAATTGAAAAAAAAAGAAAATAATAATAAAAGAGACATAACAGAGACGCAAGACCTGATTAAAAAATTCCGCAATTTTTTCAAGCACACTTCCCAGAGCGAGATCAACAACCTCCTACACACACCGCGCACACGTGTATATAGAGCTCCATACGCGCACGCATCATATAAAGCTCAAGCGAGCGTGGCGAATGCCGTCACGCTTAACGACAGCCACGAGCGCGCGATCGTTTCTCGCCTCGCTCGCGGAAAAGGGACGCGCGCGGTAATTTACGAGGCGATAAAAGGCGCGCGGCCGCTGAACGGAAAAAGAATTCCGGATTATTCCGCCTCGTAATTCGCGCGAGCCGAGAAAAAGAGCGCGAGATAAGAATAATGTCGGGAATTAAGCGAGGCTTTGGCCGGGAGGGTACAATTAGGAGGAGGAGGCGAGGTGGCAAGTGGAGGAGGTGGTGGTCTTGTCATTTCTTGGGATCCAGGATTTGCGAGATTGTTGTTGGGGGCTTTAATTTGAATTTTACGCCGGCGGTGGGAGGACGGCTTATCTTCATCTCGCGGAGAAATATGTTCTTTCTTTTCATCTCAAGTGTATTCTACAAAAATATAGACGAGAGGCTTTCTTTACGATTTCTCAAAATGACAAATGCTTTTGGCCCCAATATGAATGAAGTGAAAAAAATCCTGAATACTAATCGCGATTGAAAACAATGAAAAACACTCCTCCAACAATTCCACGTTTGTCATTGTATTTATCATTCGCAAATTTATCGAGAGCAATAAAAAATAAACATTTTACTCGAGCAAAAAAGCTTTTCTATCCTCTTCGCTCCTCCTTTATCCTCCTCGCATCCGCGTTTTCTGCGCGTCGCATCCGCCCACGGCGATATCGCGCGGCGCGCGGGAATTTCATATGAAGATTGAAAACGTATTGGAAGCTACGTCGTCGGCGTTTCGCCGGGAGGCAATTTGTCGTCGAGGCGCCGCGCCGCCGAATTACCGAGAATCGGGGCCAATAAAGCGCGAGGAATTTCTCACACCGACGCGCCGTTTCTTCCTCTTCGATTTCGCCTTTTTTTCCCCTCCAGCCTTCCGACGTTGTTTCAGCGCCGATGGAGTTTTGAGAGCGAAAAAGATAATCCTGGAAATTCGGACACGCGAGTGTGTGTATGTGTGTCCGGAAATCGCATTTTCCGTTGCTCGGGAAATTTACATTCAGCGCTAAGCCCGTTTTCCGTATAAGCAAGCGGCGGAGCTGGCGGGAAGCAGGTCAAGCTTATTTTGCAGTAGCTCGCCGGGATTATGCGAAACTTCGTTTGCAACGCTGTTGCTACAGCTTCGACGCGCGGGCTTCGCTTTTTCTCTCTTCGATTACGGGCGAAGCAAAGTTTCGAAAGGTTTCCGCCCGACGGTAAACAGATGACGACGCAGTTGATAAATTTCTACTTTAAAATGAACATTTAATAATATTTTTAATAACAACGTGAATTTCAAAAATCCTATCGATTTTCCGGTGTATTAAATTTTTGATTCACCCTTTCCCCTGCCGCCGCCGAATGCCTTTTATTTATCAGTATACGGTGTTGTCTACAAAGCGTGCTTATTAAATACCTCCTTGAACAAAAGAATTTTTCAATCTAACGCTTATCGTCTTTTGTCTTAAATTTTAATAAAACACGCGCCAGAGCAGATATTGCCACGCCTTTGTGCACTATAATAATAAATGAAAGCTCATTTGCCTAAATTAAATACCGCATGGCGTGCGGGCCAAAATTGTTTTACATTCTCCTTCATTTATTCTTCGGGATTCTTGCATCGTCTATAAGAGATTGACCTAGATCTATACATTTTACAAAATAATTCAAATAATTTTACTTCGTAATCTTCACTAATACTTAATTAAGAAAAGGAGCGCTACAGTGCTTGTACATTAGAAAAAAATCCGAATCCTCCCGATAAATCATGGATTTGGCGTCGGACGTAC
>JAPYZP010004534.1:0-10147 GCA_030522985.1 Torymus sinensis
ATACAAACACGCTCAGATTTCCTACGACTTTATATCTACCCCCACCCTATTCCTCCTCACCACCGCACACCTATCATCAGCACAGCAGGCGTCGATTCCACGTCCTCCGTCCCGGCGACCTCAACCAGCCCCTGCACCGAGCCTCACCATCATCAAGCTCTCATCACCACCAAGTCCCAGCGTCGCTGTGCTAGGCAAGGCGGCAACAAGGGAAGCTCAGCTTTGGAGCGTAAGACAACCAACCCATTCCTAGTGTTCTTCCTCCGGCTACGCAGCCGGAAGCCCGGCGTCGCCTCGACCAAGCTCGCCCGAATAGCTGGCTGCCGATGGCAGCAGATGACCACCGAGCAGAGACAGAAATACGTTGATCTGGCGGACGCCGAGAAGAAGCGCAGAAAGGAGGGATGCAGGCGCGAGTGCAGGAGTCGCAGGTCCAGGGGAAGGTGATTGTGGGTGGATGTTTTGATAATCGGTTGCGACCATACGGTATTACGCAGTTGTTATTTTCTTCGGTTTTTTGATAGATTAAGTATGTTTTTGAAAATATTTGGGTGTTGTCTTGTTTCAAATTGATTTTAAGGTCTTTTATTAAAGCATAAGATAACGATTATTTAGGAAAAGTTTTATTTAAATAAAAAATATTCGTATACAAACAACGATTTACAAAAAATAATCGAAAAATAACATACAAATAGAAATCAGTAATTTTCATATTATCTTTTCATATTACACTGATATTTACAATTTTCATAATTTCGTGTTTTTTTTTCTTCTTTTTGTACTTTCATATGTTTCAAATATTATGATTTCGTAATAACTGACTTAAGCGTTCGTATTTTTTGTTTTATTTTAAAAGGCCACAAAAGACGTGCAAGCGAAAAAAAAGAGCGGACAAACGAGGATGAAAAGAAGAAGGCGATTTCGATAATTTTACGGTTTCACTTTTATTTGTTAGTAGCTTTTTATATCTATGTACAATAAATATTGATGTATTTTTACACTATAATCTTAAAGACCTTCCTTGTGGTTTACAAGTTACACTAAAAACTAGCACTGCGCTTCATGTTACTCTGATCGATCGTTCTGAAAAAAAAAAGTTAACTCGTACTCGAGCGTACTATATATAAATATATAATAATATATATTTATATGTATATATATTATATTTTTCGTGACCATTCCACAAAGTGCCACGGGAATTCATTTTTAAAGTAAAAGGTACACTTATCGAGAGCAGAAGACGTTTAGTTTTTTTTTTCTCAGTGCTCGACACAGTGCAAAGTAGGTATTTTTTTCTCGATTCTCTCATTGTACATCGCGCTTTCTTTTTTATTCTTCTTTTTTTCTCAGTTCTCCTTCATGCATGCGTTCTTCTCTCTCTCTCTCTCTGTCTCTCTCGCGCGCGCTCTCTCTCTTTCTCTCTCTCTCTCTCTCGCTCTCTCAATCTCTCTCTCACACACTTCTCCCACGACTCTAATACAAAAAATAATTTTTTTCATTTCATTTATAGCCCGCATGACAATTTGCAGAACATGATCTCAAATCAATGATCAATTCATTATGTATATATACATATATTATTTACTTTTTTTAATTATTTTATTTCATCGTAACTAACGTGTGCACTTTCGCATCGCCTATGTAAGTAATAAAAATGATATATGAGTTAGGTATCGTACACTTGTAAAAAAAAAACGGGGGAAAGACTGAAAAGGGTAGGAGAAAAAGGAAAAAATAATGGAAAGTTGAATGGTGGGCAATGTGATGGTAGATGAGAACGGAAGAGAGTAGGAGGAAATTTCGCAAGGGAAAAGTGTAACGATTATACAAGTAAAAAATAATAAGTGTATCTGCGCGCAATGTGCTTGTGTATTTTCTATGTGTACGTCGCGTTATTTATATCCTTTCTTTTTATCTCTATAGCAATAATAAAAATAATGATGACGATACATAATAATACTAATCATTATTATTATCATCATTATCACTGCAGTAGCAACTTATATGCAATTCACTCGTATAATACAGTAAAGTACAGCGTGCCCCGTAAAACGTAAACAACAAAGTTCAACAATTGGATAATATCAAACAGAATATTATTGTAAGTATATTTTTATCTTCATATAAATATTATCATACACAAAACGTAACACTGTAAATAGGAGGGAAATCGATGGAAATGCCCTAATGTACTGAGAAATTGCAGAATTCATTCAAGAGTCCGTATCTCTGTTTCTCTCAGATTTTCATCTCATCTCATCTGCCTCGGCGTTTCTTTCGTTCGCACAGAAAAAAACGCCACAAGACAACTCACACACCGTTACGTAAATGCACGAGTCAACGTTTGACTCCATACTTTTGTTACTTTTCGCTCGTTACGCATCACATCCCGTGAAATTTCTTCGAACTCGACCCCGCACTCGCGAGGCCAAGCGCCATTGTACCTTGTTATCACTATATTTGTATATCATAAGGATCAAAACGTCGGTAAAACGCGACGATAAAAATTTCATCAACATCTCTTTACACCCTTATTTTGTCCTTTTTCTTCTGCATGATCTTGACTAAAATACTGTTACGCGATTTCGCGCAATGACAGATCGTTCGATTACGGCCAGAATACTCGCGTAAAGTCCATTGCCTTCGCAGCGAGTGTCTAAAAGAACACAACCACGCGCTAGCAGCTCCCGTTACATCGTTCGTTACGCGAACCGCGTTGCGTTCCACACACTAAAAAGATCGAGATGCAGCGCACCTTCAAAACTTACAAGTTATACGCTCAAATAATATAATTAAAAAAAAAAAGATATAATCAAATATAACGCGAAGATTCATTGTCGGAAGAGCAGTAATAAGTATAGAGACGGTGTGTCGTACAGCGATGTGTAACGAAGCTAAGGAATTGACAAACAAGTTAGACGACGACGACAACTATAACACAGTCGGGAAGAATGTTTCCTCATTCGGTCTCAGTCAGGGAAGCACAGCAGCGGCGGCGGTGTCAGCAGCGCTCTTGTCGGCCCGCCTCGTCGGTGGCGGCACAACGAAGGCGCTCGTCGAGCTTGAGGTTGTCAGAGGACTCGCCCCTTGCCTTCCCACGGCCTAGGGCTAGCGCGGTCTCATCGTTCCGTTGAGCGGTTGCATGAGGCCACCGTTGATGTAGCCGTGATAGGTCGTGTAGACAGCGGGTGGATTCTGCTGATGCGGGTCTTGAGAGTACGGGGCGGCGACGTTCACCACACCGACGGGCAACTGACTCGCCTGGTTCATGAAGCCACCGAGCTGAGCCGCAGCTGCCGCCTGGTTCATGTAACCCGTGGTAGGCTGAGCTACGCGGTAGCCGTAGGCCGCTTGCGCTGCCATGAGGTTCGTGTTGATGGCAACGTTGGGACTTACTCGACTCGCCGCGCTCTGCATCTGCGGACAGCTTCCGCTAGGGTCGAGCGTTTGCCTGTAGAGGCTCTCGCTGGCGTAGGACTGGCTGAGCGGCGTCATCGTGGCGCTTGCCGAGGACCTCGAGGTAGAGCGACTTGGTGGCGGTGGACCCGGTGTGCCAGGCGGCGGCACCGGGTTCACGTTGTAGTAGTTCTTCGTATAGCTGATGGGCACCTGCGGTGGCGTCGACAGCTGCCTTGATGGCTGGGGCGGGGTCATCGTGTGCGGTATCGGCGGCGGCGGGGTGAGATTCATGGCCTGCGGCGGCGTTGGTGGCATCATCTCCAGGCCGTTCGTCAGCTGCTGGAGTTTAGCCAGACTGCACGAGTTAGTCGTTTGATGGTTCGTCGGGGCTGCGCTTGGCGTCGGTGTGTGCGAGTGGGGCATGGGCGTCGTCTGGATGTAGAAATTCGTGGCTGTGGTGCAAGGTGTGTGGGTACTGGTGCGCCCGGTTCGGTGCTGGATCACGTAGGTGTTCTGACTGGGGAAACCCATAGCCTGCGAAACGGCCATGTAATTGCCACCCTGTGAGATAACCGCCATGTTGTGCGAATGTGCCGTGTGGCTGGGGTGAGAATGCGGATGGCTCATTGCCGCCACCGTCATGCTCGTAGACTGCTGATACTGGGGGGTCATGTGACTGTTGTGGGAGATCGCCGTCAAAGTACCGTGCTGACTACTACTCTGACTCTGCGTCGTTGGTGGGGTAGCTCGGTGCGATCTGCTTTGCTGCGTCGACCTTGACCTTTAAAGTAAACGTTTTTATAAATTTATAAATACCATAAAAAACTGTATTAGCTAATCATCATCACTAGAAATTTAGGATTCTTACCTTTGCGAACCACTGGCTCTTTTACTACTATGCGAGTGTGACGTTTGTTGTTGATGTGTCGTTTGCTGTTGTTGTGCCTGCTGAGCTGCTGCCTGCTGAGCTGCTGCCTGTTGAGCCGCTGCCTGCTGGGCCGCTGCTTGTTGGGCCGCTGCTTGTTGGGCCGCTGCTTGTTGAGCTGCTGCTTGTTGAGCCGCTGCTTGTTGAGCCGCTGCCTGCTGGGCCGCTGCTTGTTGAGCCGCTGCCTGCTGGGCTGCAGCCTGTTGTTGAGCCGCCGCTTGTTGCTGAGCCTGTTGTTGAGCCGCCGCTTGTTGTTGCGCCTGTTGTTGAGCTGCTGCCTGCTGGGCCGCCGCCTGTTGGGCCGCTGCCTGTTGATGTGCCTGCTGCTGTGCCGCTGCTTGTTGTTGCGCTTGTTGCTGCTGACTATGAGCGTGCACAAGCGTTTGACTCCTCGACTGCTGTTGCGCGATAAGTTGTACAGGTTGAGGAGTCAAAGGCTGAGGCGTATGGCACTGAACCGGCATTGGCTGAGGCGTATGCGTCTGGGGTATAGGCTGAGGTGTGTGTGGCTGAGACAATGGCTGGGGCGTATGCGGCTGCTGAGATATCGGCTGCGGACTGTGCGTCGGCAAATTAACGTGTGACGACTGCGGCGTCCGCGGCTGCTGCAACGGTTGGGGTGTATGAGGCTGTTGATGCTAAAAAACAAAAATTTACTTCAGATGCTGCTACAAGCCGTAAGCATTGTAAAATTTGTTCATTATCAAAGACTATACTTACGTATGGATTCTTATCTGCATGCTGCATTTGATGCTGCTGATGTTGTTGAATGGCAACGTGCGTTGGCGGCGTGTGCTGAGGCATCGAACAGTCCGCATACTGTTGTTGTTGCTGCTGTTGTAGCTGTTGTGCCTGCAGATTTACTGGATGCGCATTTTGTTGTTGCTGTTGCTGTTGTTGTTGTTGCTGTTGTTGCTGCTGCTGCTGTTGTTGCGCGGCCGCTGCCTGACTAATCTGAATAGGACCTCCAGTAATGGATGAAACGGACACAGTTTGCTGTTGTTGAGAAGGCATCGTCGGCAGAGCACTAGGCGGCCTCTCGACGCTGTTCTGCGACGCGAGATCGCTCGCTATGGACGTCGGAGATTCCAGGCCCAGCTGACTCACATCCAAATCACACTGGCCGTAGTGCAGAGAGTGCACGGAATTCGTGGTCGAATCAGGAGTGTAGACACCCATGGAGGGAAGATCGGGTTGAGACGGTGGAGTTCGCTTGACCGAGCCCGGATTTTCCGGATGGGGCGTCGTTTTTCCTGGATTTGAATAGTACGGATATTCTATTATCCCGTCATAAATAATGTATTAGTAGTGTGAAAATAATAAGGTTTTGTGACAGAAGAGAGCAAAGATAAGACGAAATTAATAGTTTTGAAAGATATTCAACTTTGATATTAGGAAATAAGAAAAGTTAAATGTGATGTTGAGAAACTTACCGCTTTCTGGGGAATGCAGCTTCTCTTCGGGTTGCGAATGCACTTGTGTGACTTCGTGGTGGTGTTCATTAAGCATCGGATTTAGCTTTTCCTGCGGAATCATCAGAGCCTGACTTTCAGTCGTCTCGATGACGCTCGGATGGGTATTCACAACCGACACGTGATGATGTTGCTGTTCCCTCTTTTCACTCGACGTGGGTGCCGTGTTTTCATTTTTTGTTTCCATCGAGTTATCTCTTACTTCGGGAACCGGCTGACACGGAATATCTTCCGGCACATGATTATTCTTCGTTTCAACCACGCGCATCGGTTCGTCTTCAGTCTTATCGTTCATTTTGCCCTCGTTGTTACTACTACATAGAGTACTCACGATAGGCTCCTCCTCCTCCATGGCATCATCCATTATCGTTGATTGTTCCATAGCAGAACTGCTCTCCTCATGTTTCTGCAGCTCATCGTCAGTATGTTCCATCTCTTCTGGCTTCTCAACCATCGGGGGCTGGTGTGGCTCGGCCATTTCAATGTCGTTGCAAATACTGCGATTTTCCTCCCTGTCCGGAATGGACATCGAAGCAGCTGCCATCGCCGCCTCCTTCTCCTCGAGGATGGCGTTCTTCTCGGCGTTTTCAATGGCGGCGTCGAGGGACTGTATGACGCTTGTGAGCTTAGATCTCGGTACGAACTCATCGTCGTCACCGTCGTCTTCGTCGCCGCCTTCGTATTCGCCGGGACTAGCGCTTGGCAACTCCCTCTCCGTAGTAGTTGG
This sequence comes from Torymus sinensis, assembly GCA_030522985.1. Taxonomy (NCBI): domain Eukaryota; kingdom Metazoa; phylum Arthropoda; class Insecta; order Hymenoptera; family Torymidae; genus Torymus; species Torymus sinensis. The sequence goes on from JAPYZP010004534.1 coordinate 6,524, forward strand.
AGGTGCCGGAGGTGCTACCATCGTAAGGTTCTCCTCCATCGAGTCAGACTTGTCATTGACGACTTCGTCCTGATTCGTCGGCGTTGAGGTACTTGTAGCAGACGCAGCTGTCGAGAACATTTCGGTGATCGTCAGCTGCTTTTTGGAAGTAGTTTTAGTCTCTTTTGTCTCCTCGACCTTCGACGGCTCTTCGGCTGTGGTGTCGGTATCCTTGGCATCCGATAGCGTCGAATCGTTAGCAACTGCCTTAGCCTCAGCCTTTGGCCTTCCGCGTCTTGACGATACCGGAGATTCCTTAGCTTCGGCATCCTTTTTGCCAGACCTCTGCGGATGATGATTCTGATGACTTTCGTCAGAGTTGTTAGCAGTGCTAGACCTGGCCTGCCTTCCTTGTCTGGCTGGCGAGGATTTCGTTTGTTTGTTCGTGACTTTCAACAATATATCGTCCAATTTGCTCTGCTTCTTGGGTTTTACAGTGTTCGGCGTCACATCTTTGGGCGGCGTTCGGTGCACCCTCGATGGCGAATCGCGTTTAGCTGCTGCACGTTCCTTTATCCTAGCGCTTTCTTTCACCACTTTAGTATCCTTTTCCGGCACTTTTACCTTCTCCTTAGATTCTTTCTCTTTAACCTTATCCTTCTTCTTGACTTCCTTTTCTTTTTCTTTCTCTTTCTCCTTCTCTTTCTCCTTTTCCTTGTCTCTCGTGGACTCGCGTAGTCTCTTCCTGCTAACGACCTCAACTTTCTCCTCCTTCTCCTCGGATTCAGTCTTTTCGGAATGTTTGCGTTTTCTCGGCGGCGTGGGCGTCACTGCGGCAGGTTCCGGTGTAACAGCAGCAGCAGCTGCTTTTGGTGTTTTAATGGCCTTCCTCACGCTTCGCCTGGACGTCGCAAGAGGAGCTATAGGCGTCGTAGCACTGGGAGACGTTACCGCGGTGGAATTCGTTGTCACTGGCGTTTTAGGTGTGTTGACGATGCTTTGCGAACTCTTAGGCGTGGTTGCCGAAATCGTTCTCGATGATTTTGGTGTCGTTACGAGATTCTTAGTCTCAGGTGTAACAGCAGTAGCACTTTCGTTAAGATCTTCCTCAGTGTCTGCTATGTTTCCTGAACTCTTGTCCATCTCTTTTAGTGCCTTCTGCAAACAAAACACAGTGCAAAATTAATAAACGCTCAACTCAATGAAATCGCTCGTTGAAATACAATTAAATTCTCGCACGTACCTCTTTTTTCGCCTTCAACATCTTCGCCCTCTGCAGTGCCGCTCTGGCCTTCATCGGTGAAGATCTTCGGTTACTCGCGCCCATCTTACGACCGCGGAACTTGCGTATCTTGACTCGCTGTATCTTCTCGGCCATCGCGGCTACTGGCTTGTTGGCACAAGGCGAATGATCCGTCGTTGGCGATATCTCCGAACTCGTATCAGCCTCCTCCGGGCTCTGATAGGCGTTCGGCAGCTGCGTAAGCAGCGGTATCCAGCGCAAACAGTCCGGATCGAGCTGAATGCGCGCACTCTTGCGCACCTTAGCCATGTGCGTGTCAACCTTGCGCCAGTCCACTAGCACGGCCAGTTGCTTCGTGCTGTCGTTAGGATTGAGGTGGACGTTGCGCAGGAAGCCGAGTAACTGCATGGCAGTGGCGATATCGTGACCTGAGACACCCGTCTCCTATAACAACAAAAAATAAAATAGAATTAAATCACGATGGTAACTTTTACAATGCTTAGCTTTTAATTATGAGTAACTCCTCGCACCTTAGTGATCTCGGTAATCTTTAGCTCCTTCGCTTCGCGATGAGCGTCCAGGTACTCGAGCACGACGCTCTTCCAGAACGAGTGATACGACACGCGACCAAGATCCGACAGCGGTTTCTCCGGCGTTCCGGGTATACCCTCGACCTTGGACAGCAGGTAGCTGAACTCTATGAGGAAACGTCCGAAGCCTTGACGCTGGTACTGCGGCAGAGTCATGATGCAGGAGACGTTGTAGCGCTGAGCCGGACAGTGCTTCTCCTTGCTGAAGTAACCGACGAGATGGCAGCCGTACTTATCGTTCTTTGTCACCGCGTAGAATAAAAAGGGCTCGACGTCGTAGTAGAGGGTCTTGTGATCCAGGAAGAGCTTAGCTAATAGGCACAGGTTTTGACAGTAGATTTTGTTTACATTGCCGTCAATCTGCAACAAATGACAAACTCTCGTTAAAAATGCTGCTCTTTAATAATGACGCACGAAAACGGAAGATAAATTGAAGAGGACTCACTTCGAATACTGATAGTCCATTGCAGCGGTAGATCTCGGTAGCAGGCGGATGCCTCCACTGGCACTTGTCCATGTGTCTGTCGAGGACGGCCCGGCTCTTGGTATATTTGAGACAGAACTCGCAGAAGAAGAGCTTGGGCAGACGCGCGTACTCCTGGGGGAAGGGACTTGAGTACCAAGTCTCGACCTCGTAGCGACCGAACACGATGGCAGCGGGATTGCGCGTACCCGTGCCACCGGGGCTGACCATAGCCGGTGCGACCACGGGCTCGCCGTCCTCGTCGACGTCCGTGCCCGTGGCCTCGGCCGCGAGGGTTAGGCGGTTGGCGCGATCCCGCGCGTCCTTGAACAGCTCCACGTCCTTTTGCGTGACACCTGGGGGCAGGGTTTGCGGCAACACCAGCTCTTCTGTAAGCGGGAAATGAGACAGTTTGTATTGTTTGTGATGATTTTTACTGAGGTGTTATCTTTCTTTTCTGATTCTCACTTCGGTGTTTATATGTAAAGTTTAATTATTATGTGACAATTGAATTTCTTTGAACTTTTATATTTCTTTACGTTAAAATTTTGATTGCTACAGAATACAATTGTTTTGACGATTGAAGTTAGATCGAGACAGTGACGAAATATATTTATTATTATTAACTTTGAAAGCTTTTGAAGCACGGTCGTACTTTTAACTGTATTCTCCAACAAGTTAATTAATGCGAGAAAGAAAACTTTACGCGTATCATATATTTCGTGCGAACAACAAACATTGAATAAGTTATAAAAATTTTAAATTGACTTTTATTATACAAATAAATATTATAAAAATTTTAGTCAAGGATTATTGTGATTTTGAACTATATGATGCGAAATAAAATTTAAAAAACTTAATGAACAAAAATATTAATGACTGTTAATAAATGCATGTGGTAAAAAAGCAAAGCTTTTGGGACCTGGGATGTGTTGGCAAACTGTCAGGGCAGCCTCTTTTTGATTACAAGCATTTACAAATTACTTGAAAATTAACTGGCTTATACTGACACAAGCCTACTGATGATAACAACAAATGGGTCCAATTTTATTACAAGTACAAATAATGTGCCAAAAAAATGAAGAACGTTACGCAAATTATTGGTCGATATAAAATTTAAATTCAAAATTAATATTTAAACAAATTTTAACAGTAATTCTTCAAATATTATATTTTTTAATAATGAAAGCAAAATATTTGCATGATGAAAAAAAAAATGTCGCTGCTTAATTATATTTTTTAATCTAACTCTATTGAATTTAAAATTTATCTTCCAACACTTTGACGGTTTCTGGGCGTTCGTGCATGCGAATCATGATTTTCCACAAAAGCTGAGTTTTAATAGGACA
>JAPYZP010004535.1:0-10946 GCA_030522985.1 Torymus sinensis
GCATTACATTCTTAACTACTCTTGTGAGCTTCAAACCAAAAGTTATATTCTGGATATCATTGGTAGATTCTACAGCTATTCGAATCACTACAAATACTGTTTGTCTATTATTTGTAGATTCCTTTCGAAGACTTGCAAAATTTTCTCTGATAAGTGTTTCGCAATTTTTACAGTAAAATACTAGTTTTACACAGAATCCGTATCTCTCAATTATATAGAAGCACTATCACGTTTTCTAGAACAAGCATTACAAATTGTTTTTTTTTTAAATTACAAAAGAAACTTGTGTGAACCAAATTGATTTTATCACTTTCACTTATATGAACAGGGCTGTTTAGTTTTGTTTTCCCCGCTGTCTTTTAAGGACCACTTCCACTATCAATTTTTCATTTATTCACCATCATTTGCATTTGTTTTTTCTTCTTTTAGGAACACATTTGCTTCTTGACACATGCCACTTACTGGAAAAATGTGCATTTTTAAATCAAAATTGAATATTTACAAGAAGCAAACACTTTTTAATAATGATTTTTTATTATTATTTAATTATGTACTTAAATATTAATATTGTGTGATAAGTAAGTGTTTTAAAATTTTTTAATGGATTTTAATTATAATTTTACTGCAGCATAACTAAAGAAATTTTGAGGAAAAAATTACGATTTTTTTATCAATTCAGAAACACAATAAACGTGAACTTATGCCCGCTATGTACAAAAAGGAACGGAACAGATACAGCGAGTAACATAGGTTACTATATCTATATATGAATATATCTGTTCCCTGTTCCTTACTGCGCGTAACGAACAGGCCATAGTCGATAAGACGGTTGATATAGATGGTTCGATTGAAATGGACTTTATTATAACAGCTGGACGATTTATTTACAATATTATATGAATAAACTAAGTTTAAATATTAACAATAAATAGTAATTGTGTAGTTTAAAGGGAAATTAGCGACGTAGAGTGATATAATTATACATGAACTGGATTTGTCAAAAAGAGAAGAGTATTATAAAAAATGAAAAAAAAAAACGCTAAATTATGTTTCTAACGATAAATGTTAAAATAAATCAAATTAAATAATAGTAAGACAATTATGACATTTGGAGTAGGTTTTAGGTTAGACAAATGGCTGAAAAATAGTTTAATATGATAAAAAAAAATCGATTTTTTGGTCAAAAATCGGTACCTTCTTCCCTTAAATAACGTCAAGGTAATAAATCACGAAATTAATGCGAGTAGATCTATCTATAATAACAGTAAAGCAGCAGATCACAATATTGATACGAATAGATCCTGTAATGAAACACTTACAGCTGCTTTAATCAATGAGTTAGTAGAAAGTAAAGTTACATTATTTATAAATGAAAAGGAAAAGAAAAAGAATCTACTGTTAAAGAAAAATGTTTATTAAATTTATCAGAACAATTGAAAATTGAAATCTCAAATAGAGACAATCATTTGGGAAGAAATTATAAATTAACACCGAACATAAAATTCGAAATGTTTGAAGATTACCTCAAATCAGAACTTAGAATAAAACGTTAATTTATGTTTTTGACGACGAGTCTGTTAACGATTTTGATAAACAAAAATTGACTGATGATAAGTTTAAGGTGCGTGATATAATAATAAATAGAATAGACGTTATCTATTATAATAAAATAATAAACTTGTCTGAACCCAAAGAAATATTGAAAAACATCAAACACGTTAAATGATATGAAAATAAAACGACTAGTATATCCGCTAGAAATGATCTTAACTCACTTAAATACCAACCAAGCAAAGAGACTGCTTCAGATTTCTATGATAAGTTTCAAGAAAAGGTAAGAACATTTGAAAATATACCAGAGGCTGCAGAGCTCACAGAAAAAGAAAAGAGAGATTATTTTATTTAGGTGGTTTCAGAAACCGTACCTGGAATCATTACAGTAGATAGTGTCTATTCAGAAACTACCGCGACCGAAATGTCATGCAACCAACTAATGAATCATTTGTTAAAGGTTGAAGCAGCAAGGAGCGGCAAAGAGCCAAAGATCCTTGTAAGGACCTTCCATACTCAAATCAAGAAAACTGGGCAAGGACGCCTCATTTGCCATGGTTGTGAGGTGAAAGGACACGTGCTGTTAGAATGTCCTCACTCAGGCAGAAAGCAATGCTATAACTGTCTCAAAATTGAATCATACCTTGCCAAAGACTGCAGAAAGAAGAAATCCAATGACAACGCTTCATGTGACTCCGTCTCACAACGAACAAAGTCCAAGAGAGGCAGATGGTCCCCTCAGAGAGGAAACGAAGTCTCCAATTACAAAACACTAGGCAACCGGTCATATCGACCTAATCAGAACTTTAATCGAGGAGAGACGAGAGTTTCCACGTCAATCAGAGGTCACATAGACGATCGGAGTGACAGAGGCAGAGGCTACGGTGGCCGAGGAGGTTTGAACCGCAAATCTGGAAACGGAGAATCGAACTCTGCTACTTCTCTGCAGAGGATTGTAGAAAATTATGGAGGTATGTCCAATGATATTTCTATAGACTGCGAAAGCGATAGATTGATCGAATTTGTAGCGGATTCAGGTGCAACTGCGCACCTGAGTAACACAAAAATTTATTTCTCCGAGTATAGAAACGATGTAAAGCCTAGAATAGAATGCGCAAATAAAGAAAGCGATTTTATAGCAGGACGTTTAGGAAAAACAAATATTGTGACCAAAGATAAAAATATTCTTATTCTGAAAAATATTGTGTATTCAAAGAAATTATATAAAAACTTGCTTTCATTGAGACATTTTGTCGATCAAGGCCTGGAGGTATATTTAAATAACAAAATAATTGATATATATGATCCCGAATTGAATAAGAATATTTTATTAGGAGAATATAAGAAACCTTTCTGGACCTTAAAATTAGTAATTGATAATTCTTCGAGCGATGAAAACAAGTTAGCAACAAAAAGTAAAATATTTTAAAATGCAAGAAGTAAGAAAAATGTAGATAGTGTAGAAACTCTTGAAAAGACTGTAGCAAACAAAGAAAATTCTAATGTAAGTGCAAAACATGGTAAGAGGCAAGTTCAAATTGAATTTTTAGAAACCAAAGAAAACAGAAAGACATCTGTCTTAAGCAATGAAAAAGATTTAGAATTTGATAGCAAATTAAAATCAAAATTACAAATCACGGAATCAGAAAATTTGACTGAAGCTATGTTGTGGCATATTTGACTTGGTCATGTTTGAAAGACTTATTTAGTAGCCCAATTTATTAAACAACGATGATATTTTAAAGCCAATAGTACTAAGCTGGCTTTTACCAGAATTCGCATGAGAGCTACTAAACCATTGCAAATTGTTCATCGTGACAGTATGGGACCGATTAGCCCTATATCTCACCCAGGTAGATATAAGTTTGTACTGTTTTGGTAGACAATGCTACTAGAGCAGCATTAGCTTTTCCGATGCAATGCAAATCGGATGTTCCCCAATATATAGAAAATTTTGTAAAGAGCATGCGTAACTTGGTCGGATTTGACGAGAAGTTTTGTCATCTTAGATGCGATCGAGGAACCGAATTTACGGGTCAAGCGACATTTGATGTCCTAGATAAGCATGGTGCAGAGCTTTAGTTAGCATGTCCTGACACGCCACAATACAACGGTGTGGCTGAGCGATTTAATAGAACACTCGAAAATAAAGTTAGAGTCATGATGCTTGATTCAGGACTGCCTCAATCCCACTGTGATTTAGCTGTTAAAGCGGCAGTATATATTTACAATCGAACTCCCCATAAATCTGTAGAAATGAAAACTCCATTAAGTGAAATTTCTTCATCTCAATCAGACTGTCTAAAGCAGATTAAACGATTGGGTTGCGCAGCGTATATTAAAATACCACGTAACACAGAGACAAAATTTTCACCACAGGCAATGTTAGGTTTTCTGGTAGGATTCGTGAATACAGGATACACTGTTCTTGTGCCTAAAGAAAATAATCTCTATGACAGTAATCATGTGAGATTTGTTGAAAGCTTAACATACAAAGATTTTCCGTTTGAGGATCCAGATACAACAGAAGTTGATGGCCATACGACCAGGGGTTGATTTAACAAAATAAAACAATTAATTACATCGTTTCAGACATCTTTCGTTCTTATTTCTCTGTCTCTACGCCGCCGTCTCTATTTCTCAGTCACTACGTCTAGGTCTCTGCGTCTCAGCCTCTACGTCTTTGTCTGTGGCCTCCTGTCTCTACGTCTCTTGCTCGAATCTTTGTCTCTACGTATTTGCTATCCCCTCTGACTCTCCATTTCGCTGCCTCGACGCCTCTGTCTCAATTTTTCTGTTTTTCTACAAAATAAGACACAGGGACCGATGAAAAGAAAGGACTCGGAGAGGGAACAGGGACCTTTTTTCGGGGGGACGCGGAGGGAAGCGTCTAAATTGGGCTTTCAATTATATAGTATAGTAAGATATATACACACATACATCGTATTTATATTCACAAGGCGGTGATTACATACCAAGTTATACGTTCTTGTGTGTGTTATTGTTTTTATTTGAGAATAACATCTGATCGATTTATAATATAATAGATAAGTGTCTCCAAATTTGGTAATTTTGAATTTTTGAATTTTGTATTGTTACATCGTTATTTTGTTAATTTAAAAAAAGTGTTATATGTTAATGTATTTCTATGTTTCAATTAAGGCCTGATGAGGTTGGCACACCAAGCCAACGAAACGTTGCCATAAAGGATATTCCAACACTTTTCTTTGCCTCCAAAGATCGTTTATTCAACAATTTTATACCAATATGCATGGTGTCATACCTTCAATACTGTATCAATTCAAGTCATTTTTTACGAAGAGTCCGAATTACAAGGCTTGCCCAGCTTTCGGTATTCCCTTTTATATAGGGGACTTAAAATTTTCGCAGTATCTGCTAGAAATAATTTTAATAATAAAACATAAAAAGGTGTGTCTGTTAACGTGCCAGTTCACATGCCAAATCTCTCTTGCCGAATCATGTGTTGATCATATGTACATAAGTTATGTGAAAGGTGACATGCTATGTTTTGTACTTTATCATATGCCCCATCACGTGCCGCAATTCGAATAATATTACTTTATTAGGTCATATGTCTGGGCACATGTCGATTCACCCGCCAAAGTCTTCGATAATAGCATATGTTTAATCATATGATTCGGCATGAGATTTGGCACATAACGTCATGATTTAGCATATGATTTAGCATGTAGCTTGTCACGTAATTATTTTCAATAAGGTTAGGTTTGAGTAAAATAGCAAAGTAGATTTCTTGCCGACGTTTCGGGTATTTTTATTTCACCTCCTATGGTCTAAGATTTTTGAGATATCTTAAAATACCAGGCAAAAATAAGCTTTTTATTCACTATTTCTACAAAATAGTGTAGAATTGCTTGTGCTCTTCGAGACATCATAGCAGTCACCTGGATTTACAGTCTAAAGAAAGATTAATAAATGAAAGAGTTATATAAGTACCATTTTGGTTCTTTGAAGTTAATGGTAGATTGTACTGTAGTTGATCTTCGTGAAGTTGATGTCCATAACGAGGTGTTTGTTTAATAAAATAACAATTGATTACAACGTTCGACATCTTAATACGTCCCTCTTCAGATGCGAACAAAATACAAAAATATAAAAAGTTGTAGAAAGTTGTTAGAAATCACAATTGTTTACACATAATCACAGTTGTTAAACTTAAATATAACTTACAATAACTTGTGGTCAAATAGATCTTGTACGGAAGAGTATTCCGCTCGTCAATGAGTTCGATTTTGAATTTTGCTCTTTTATACATAATAATTACGCATATATGTGTGTGTGTATGGATGACGACGCTTACATATGGTGGAGATGCGATAGCACGTATTGGGGGGGTCCAAGTCTCACTCACTTGCTACGTTCAGAAATCATCCTCTTATAGGAACATGTTTGAGTAGGATATAATTATAAATAAGTAACATGCTCTGGGTGTAGAAATAAATTGAGTCTCACGCACATAAGTAAATTTAACTTCTTAATACATTGTATAAAATAAGTTGGCGTATCATATTTACATAATTAAAGTGTTAAGGTTGCTTATAATTCTGTTTAATTAGTAGTTAATCTAAAATCATATTTAATATATATAATAATGACTATTCAAGCTTTTTACAATACTTTCTTAATTGAATTGGTAAATTATAGTATAGGTTTGTGTATAATTGTCGCAGAAGTTAATTAAATGTAGTATATTACAATACTAAAGTGAGTGTGTGTAAACTGATACAAAATTTATCTTCAAAGGGAAACTAACCTGTGTAATGAACTGAGTTTTGCCAATGAACAACTGTTACAGTTTTAAACCAGGTGAGCAGATATGTTTTTACTGATTTTACCGCGGCTTCCCACTTGTCTCCCATGTGTGGTGCAGCAGGTGGGTTGAATATCCATTGAGTGACTTCATTCACAATGGAGTTGTACATGGTTGAGTTTTCCTATTGAGCTTGTCTGAAGAGAGTCCTCAGTTCCTTATCTGCTCCAATGAAATTTTTACCGCAGTCTGAGTAGAGGTGAGAGACAGAAATACAAATCCAGCACTCGTACGTTTTGGATCCACGACCTTTCCATGAGGTAATGGTGATTGGCCCGGCGTAATCGATCCCAGTGTGAGTGAAAGGTGATGATAGGGCCAATAACCCTGGCCATGGGTAATTGCCCCATGAGTTGCTAAGCCCACTAAGCCCGATACCTTGCATAAGTAACACATTTTAATATGTGTGACTTGACCGGTGCTCTGTCTCCTATAATCCAAAATTCCTGCGGAGTTGTACCAGGGTGAGTTGAGCGCCACCGTGTAGAGTTGAGAGAGCAGAATTTCGAATCATCAGTGAGGTGAGTTGACTGCTCCATGGTAGAATTGCTGTGTGTTTTGAGTCATGATCCAGTTGAGTACTTAGAAGCCGACCTCCTACTCGAATATTTTCTGATGAGTCGATGTAAGCAGTCAATCTGTTGAAGACGTAGTTTCTTGAGACTTGAGATTTATTCAGCATAATGAGTTCTGAGTGGAAATGAACTTGCTGAATTTGTTTGACCCAGAAGAGTTTTGCCTGGTTGAGTAAATCCGTTGTGAGGTTTGATTCAAGCTGAATTTTGCCCTTTGCCTTGAATCTCTCACATACGAGCATTACCCATGCTGTAATTCGTATAAGTTGAGTGAGTGACGAGTAATAATCGATGAGGTTTCCTAAGGTGCTTGAGTTTGACTTGAGTGTAGCGAGTGTTACCTTGGCCCTCATTTCTGGAAGGTTGTTGTCTTGGATAGACTCCGCTTGAGATGGCCAAGTTGAATCATCCTTGCAGAGCCTACTTGGTTCATGCCATCATAACTGGTACTCCCTGAGTTGAGATGTAAGTAGTCCGCGCGAGGCACAATCCGCTGGATTTTCTGCTCCAGACACATGTCTCCATTGTGCTGTTGGAATGAGTTCTTGGATGAGTGCTACCCTATTTTCAACAAAATCCTTCCAACGTGAGGGGTGTGAATGTATCCACGTGAGTGCTACCTTTGCGTCTGTCCATAAGTGTATGTTTGATATTGGCAATCGGGAATTGTCCAAAACATGTTTTGCCAATTTTGTGAGTAATGCTACCGCTCCTAATTCCAGTCGAGGAATTGAGTGTCATTTGAGTGGTGATACTTTTGTTTTCGAGATGAGAAACGAAGATGTTGAGTGAGAGGTGATTGTTGTGGTTTTAATAAATAGAAATGCAGCCATTGCCTGTTGTGAAGCATCTGAGAAGCCATGAAGTTCCACAACTGCGTCCTCCTGAATTCCCAACCACCTTGGTATAGTGATTCTGTCCAGGTTGTTGAGATCTTCTCGAATGTGCAACCATTTCTTCACAATTGAGTCTGGCAAAGATTCGTCTCAAGATAGTTTGTAAAGCTGTGTTCTTCTAGGAGGATTTTAGATGTGATTATAATCAGTTAGATAATGCCAATGGGATCGTAAAGTTGTGATACTTCAGAAAGTATCGTCCTCTTCGTTATCATCTCCTGATGGGGGGGGGGGGCAGATTCGTTTTGAAGGTGAGTTTTTCCAAATGTGGGAGCCATTTCATTCCGAGTATGTTTGTTGCGCAATCACTTAGAGATACAACTTCTTCAGCTGGTGACTCTGTGAGAAATTTCTTGCGAAATTCTGATGAGTTGGAGTTCCACTTGGCTAATGGAAAACCGCCCGCCATGCAGAGTGAGGTTAACTGCTTGGTCTTTTCGATGAGAATTTCGGTCGTAGCAGCTCCTTCAAAGATGTTATCCACGTATCTTCCATAAATTAAGGAAGCCTTAGTCATCAGGTATTTATCTCCTTCATCTTTCACCAGCGAAAGGAGTGTCCTGATTGCTAAATACGGTGCTGCTCGTGTTCCATATGGGACGGTTGTCAGATGGAAGTGAGTGAGTTGACCCTTTTCATCTAGCCACAAAATGCGTTGTAGATTGCGATCTTGAGGATGAACGTTGATCTGAGGATACATTTTAGTGATGTCAGTTGAGAATACCAGTGAGTGGATCCGAATCCAGGTGAGAAAATCCACAATGTTAGGTGAGAGGTTAGGTCCAGTATACATGATATCGTTGAGAGATTTTCCAGTTGTGGTGACTGCTGAACCGTTTAATACTGCTCTGAGTTTGGTCGTTAGACTGTCTTCATTCAGTACTCCATCGTGAGGAAGATAATACGATGGTTTGGTAGATATTTCCTTGATCTGCACCATATGACCCAATTTGCAGTACTCTTCCATAAATGCAAAAGACCTTTCCGTGTAGATGCTGTTTTGGTTGCATTTTGTAAGTATTCTGTTGTGGCACGCTTGAGATTTTCCAAATGAGCTTCCCAGTACATCAGCTGATTCATTGAGAGGTAACCTTAGTTAATAGCGTCAATACTTATCTCTGGTGTGAGTCTCAGCAAAGTACTATTCACATAACGCATCTTCGTTGTTGAGTTTGGTTACAGATGTTGAAGGTGGTTCTTCTTGCACCGAAAATCGTGTGAGTAACCACTGCAGTTCTTCAGTGTTGAGTGCGACCATTGTATGATGTACTGCTTTGTGTTGAACATCTGAGTTGTAAGGACCAATGATTAGCCATCCGAACACTGATAATTGTGCATCTAGTTCAGTTGCACTCCCTTTGATGATATTAGGCTTGATGAGTTGACCATAATAGTCAGTACCGATAAGAATATCTACTGATTGAGGTTTCCAAAAGGTAGGATTTGTCAAGCGTAATTTTCTTTATGATTCCAACTGGGCTGCTCACATCTCTCTGATGGTAGATTTGATGAAACTTGGCGTATAATGTGGACAGTGATCCTAACCTTGAGATTTTTGTGGATAGACCATAGGTCTATTTGAATCTTTTCGATTTTGTGAGTTGAGTGCGTGCTCCAGTTCCATGAATAGGTGTTGATGTTGCCGTTTAAGTTTGAGTAGATCAACCGTATTCTTGGAAATGAATGTGGGAGTTACAACCACTTGATTTCTTTTTTTCTTTTTTAAATTAATATTTACATTACTCGCACTTTCAAAACCCTCGGTATTTTCAGTTCGTATAGTGCTGTCAATACTCTCGGTATTCTGAGTACTTTTAGTACGTTGAATGCTGTCAATAATCTCAGGAAACTCGGTACTCTCAGTACATCGAATGATCTCAGCACTTTCCGTACGTTCAATGCTCTCAGGGTGGTTCTTTCTTAATAAAAGGGATATTTCATGAGGTCGTCTACGAAGAGTGCTTTCAGAAGCATGAGCAATAGGTACTCGTTTTCCGCCACCCTTTTTAGAATTTCTTTGCTTCTTTCTGGAGCGTCCCCCTTTATTAAAATATTCATTCGATCTTTTTTCGCCTTTAGAATGAACCATGCTATCATTAATGAAAGATTTGCTATTTAATAATTGCATTTAACAAAACAATAAAGTGAGAAGGTCTGGTAAATTTCATCAAATATAGTTGTTAGCAGTTTGCTTTTGGCGGAGGAGTAAGGATGAATAAAAGGATTATACGAGTATAAGAAATATATCTTTTATTATAAGCCCACTCTATAAACTATCTCTCAATGACTAACTCAGTCGAACTGACGCGCTCGCTCGCGCTCGCATAGATAGATAGATAGAATAATATTTATTTGTAAATATACAAAAATGTACAACCTTAGTTACAATCACTTTATCACAATATTAAATGTTTCGAAATTTCTTCATTTATCACAGATAATTCTCATAAATACCTTTGGTTTATATATAAAATACAATACAATACAGGTTACATAATATTATTTGTACAATCAGCATAGGTAGAGGGGAGGGGAGAGACGAACGACTAGAGGAGCTTTCCGCGTACTGCATATGTATAACATATACATATGCCAACAATAGTCAAAAAGGCAATTTTTAGATTATTATTAATGTGATGTAGAATACGACAAAAAAGATAGGAAATCGCTTAAAAACATTTCTGAGTACAGTATTTATATAACCGTGGGATCTGAAATTAGCATTTTTAGAAACAAACGTTCAGAAATTGTTTTATTAAATAATCGAATTGGGTTAATTCTACGGTTTACGTAACAATATACAGTTATATGTAACTATATACAATCGTATAAAATTATATATATATATATATATATATATATATATATATATATATAATCATGCAGAACTATGAATACTTATATAAATGAGTATACGCGATTATATATAATCTAACATAATTTGCTTATCGCCCAGTTGAACTATATATATATATATATATATATATATTTGTGTACATCTTATTATGGCACCCAACCCTGTATATTAGTACCTAAAGCCCAGAGTTCGGTAATCTACGTTACTAAAGAAATAAT
>JAPYZP010004536.1:0-11783 GCA_030522985.1 Torymus sinensis
ACAATCTAAGAAAACAATTTATGCCCATGCAACATATTGGGTACAAAACTTTTTGTACGCGGGATATTTTTAATCAATATTAAACGTTGCAATTCAAAAATGATTTGTATGTGTAATAATAACTCCAATATGAAAAATCAATGACAAAAGTGGCATGTGAATTACGCAATTTACAGATAGATTGATTGAAGCTTCGATAAAAGATAACGGAGGCTAAGTGATTTTGTCACTGTTATATTCCACTCTTAAAAAACCGATGGCCGGATGTTGTAAAGCATTTAAAGATTGATTCGATTGGTCTTTATGAAATAGGCTGCGAGGATCCGCTAGATTTGAATTTTAAAAATCAAGTATTTATAAATAATGAAAATGGAATAAAAAAACTTGAATTAATTATCATTAAACCTAAATGATATAGTGAATTTTGCTAGTATATATAAAAGAAAAGCATTTTAACAAAAGTATATAATCAACAGCACTTTTTACTCTACATCACAGAAATCGTTCAGCAGAACTATATACACATTGAGGAAGGAAGCAATATACGTACAATCCTTCCCGGTATCCATCGAGCAGCGCCTGACACAGGCTCTTGTTGTGCGGTATCGTCTGTAGGATGTCGCCGTCGGAGGTGACGTAGCCAATCGCCCACTGGCCGAGCCGCGTGCAGCTCAGCCGGAAGACGTAGCTGCCGGGCTTGGTGATGCAGTACTTCTGCAGCCGCGCCTTGACCTCGTCGTAGGTGAGGAAGGCCACGTAGCCGGGGTGCGTCACCGCGAGGATCTTCCAGTTGCGCAGCAGCGTCGACCACGGCTGGAACAACCTGTTGCCGAGCAGACGAAGGGGTGCCAGTAGTGGCTTGGATTAGCGCACGTTACGGATCGATATGCGGCTGGGCATGTATATATTTGTATGTAGGCGTAAACGCCGGTGTCGCGTGCCATGAGTCGGTCGATTCAGTCGTTAGGAGTTGACTGGGGTAGCGAATATCAACGCCTTATCTTTTTTTACTTTTCCAGCATGATAGCTCGTCTGCATGTATATGTATGTGACAAACTTTTGTATCACGCGTGTAATTTACGAACAAAAAAAGATATTATCAGGCTGAAATTTTCGGATATAGGAAGCCTATCTTGAATTTGTATCAATTCAATTTTACTATTTACGATAAATTGAGAAAAAAAATTTGTTGTCTATGGCGTTGGCTATTTCTAAAAATAATGCACATATTCTTTACATGTGCATGAAGTACTTCATCCAATTCACATTAAAACAAATTTTTAAGTTCATTTTATAAATAAATTAAAAATACAAGTCAATCGTTAAGGGTGCATAATTTTCTTTCGATCAGTTTTAGCCCTGAAAGAATTTCAAGGAAAAAACCTAGTTTTAAACAATCAGCTTGTTTTTATTACATTAAAAATCGAAAGAAAATTTTCGAGGTCTATTTTCAATCAGCAAAAAAAATAATTGAAAAAAAATTACAACTTAACATATAAAAACATAAACTTTGTTTCGTTCTTCTAACTCATATATTCATATGTAATTAATATCGATTAAAAACTCTAATCAGAATCGATAAAATTTATATGCATTCATTGTCATTTTTAAGAGATTATCGAAGCCATTATTGCAGATTCCTTTACTTATTGCATTTTTAAAAAATTTAGTTTAGATTTTATAATTTATCGCGATTATTCCACCGTTGTTAGTGAATTAAAGAATAGCGAATAACAAAAATAATCAAACAGTCGAAAACAAATACTGACAAAATTTATTTTCTGTATACATTGACACTCCCTTACTGAAAAAAACTAGTATTCTATGATATTTAAAATAAAAATTCTTCTGTAGAATTCTTCTATAGAAAAATTCTTATGTAATAATGATTAGCATAAAATTACATTATTGATTTCATTCGTCGCAAAAGTATCTTTTTGCAATTTTCTAGTGTCTCGATATAAAAGGTACCTTATTTTCCTAAACTTTTTCTATTTATAATTTGATCGGAACTTCCGTTTACAACCTAATATTTTATTTAGAATTTAAAAGTTTTACACGTATGAAAATACTGCTGTCTACATTTCATGAGTATAGTTACTTTACGCTTTATGAAATCAATAAAATATTGCGTGAAATATCGTGGAGATCTTTTATAATTCACATCTTTTAATATTTGATTATTCATTCAAGGTACTCTAGTTGATAATATCTTTTCGTGTCAGTTTCAAGGCTTATGATATCAGTCTAGAATTGGCATGTATAAATATATAGTGATAGAAATGTCTAGTAAACATTAGAAGTACTATATATCGTTAGAAAACAAACAAAAAAATTACCGCACTTTATACAAAATGTTAACCTTTCAAGAAAAATGTTCAACTCATAAAGTTTATTGATTTTTGTGAAACTACTTGCAATCTTTGCTATAGACATTTCACCCCGAGCATGATTAGATTTAGTTTTACCTTGTAAAGACGTCGAATTCAAAATTCGATATGTAACCATTACACGTGAGGTCTATCGTTGACTTCAACGCCATTGCCTGCAGTCCCGAACTGATTGGATGAACCTGATTGAGCTCATGCCTGAATACTTTCCATGGTACCAGTGTGCTGCAATAAAACAAATTTCCAATTAATTTTCATACATATAATAACAGAGGATTCAGAATATCAGCATTGTTATCATGGCCAGGTTTTTGCAATTATCGTCGAATATCGATGTACGGGGTGAAACCGATTTAATTCATTACGGAATACATTATTTATTCAATGAAATTTCCGGGAAAACGTACTATATAATAAATTAATAAAACGACTTTTCATTCAATACTAATGTATTACTTCATTATGAACATATAAAGTATAGTATAAACAAGCTCAAAGTATAAAAATTAATTAGATCACCATTAGTCTTCTGTTTGAGTATATAAAATGATCAGTATATACTCGAGTTAAGCAGCATTATGAGGCTTTAATTGACGAAAAGAAATTTCCATTCGGAAAATTCTACTACTAACAAGCCACCCCCTAACGATCCTTCGACAAATCAATTAGCTCTACGAGCTCCGAGAACCGATACAATCCACTCCCTGGTCGTCGAGACCTCGCTTTCGATTCTCCACCACCTGTAACACATTGTTCGCGATAAACAAAAGAAAAGGCTTCACCGAGCACAGTTATTATTTTAACAAGGGGCAAACAAGGTCGCGGTAGGGGTATAATTTGTTTTCCGATTTCCCGCGAGGTGAATGCTTGCGCGTGGCACATGAGCAGTGGCGATGTACAGTCGCTATACAGATACGTAATGAAGCTAGTTATAAGGGTTACGTACGAGGCGTCTATCTCCGGCATAGACCGTTGGGGAGGTAGCTATAGAATGAATTTTTCAGTCGAACTATCGAACTTTCATTACATTGAGCTTTTACGTCATAAATATTAGAAAAAAGGTGGTAAATATTGTGGTCGCGCATGTTAATTGCGCTCCCATTTTATTTTTTTTTTCTATTTGAATATAGTTTTTCAATAAAGTCAAGGAGAAGCCGGACATTGGGGTGCGCGTAACGAAATGTCATCGAGTATTCGAATACTTTTATTCGGGTAGTGAGCTATAGCGATCGATAGGTTAAAATGAAGCTTCGAGAAAAGTTTATGAAATTTAACACTGCCATGGGTTATGCTGTTCTGTCAAAATAGATATTTGAATTTCTTTTTGACTCATTGATATTTAATAATAATAATAAGCTAGGCAGCCATTTATTCAAATCAGGATGGATGATAATAATGATTTAGAATTTCAAAGATATTACATAGTAGCGAAAATTATGATAAAAGAGATAACTAACGTCGTGAGGCTTTACATTAGTAAAGAGCAAGTGGACATTGGAACGAATACTTTGATAATTTATGAAATGACTAAGGGAATTATTATATTTGTGCGCGTAAAACGAAGTATCATGGTTGACTCATCTTAATGTACTGACAAAGAGCGCTTCTGTAAACTTTCACATGTGATGAAGATGAACCATACAATATCGAAATGACATAATTTCATCATCAAATTGATTTTTCATTAATGCCTATTTAGTATAATAATACTAACAATATTTTTAATATAATAATGATCGATAAGGTTTAAACTGTATTTTCTAGGAATTTTTATACTCGCTTATTGATTGTTAATTATTTAAAGTCTTCCTCCAAAGCAATTATCTAGCAATTAACTTCTTATCAAGATAAACTGAACAGAAATTAAAGCATCGAATGTGAAAGGTTCAAATTGTTTGTTATTCAATAACTAATATAAATATTTTTTCATACAGTACAGAGATGTTTTTTAGTTTGTAAACATGATAAAAGTATAACGCTATCAATGCATATATATTGCAATCGCAGCAACCACGACGATTCATTACAATACCCAACTAATGTATACCTCAAAAATTTGCATCATTTTCATACCATAAAATCATTTTTTTAACGCAACTCGTATACCCAGGTTGCGCCAGCACACATGCCAGGCTATTTAATGTCCGCAAATAGACACCGAAAACGAACTTTGCGCTTACGCAATCCGAAATTTTTGTGAAAATCCGAGCAGGAAGCGCCTAGAGCCTGTATCCAAGTGTATATACAGCGAATAGTCGCCACGCAGAGTCATGCTATGACATGACGTTTTTTTTCGTCACTATCCGTCTATCTCTTTCTCTCTCCCGCTCTGCTGCGCGTCTCTCCTCCCAGTACGTGATATATACCGCGACCGGCGAGGAGAGCGCCGAGCAGTGGGCGCGCAGTCGACGACGAGACGCGACGACGTGAGGTGGTGCGTGTACACACTACATCGAAGCATACGATTTCGTTCTTGCGACATACAACGTCACTTTGCAGCTAGAACAGTTCTTCGCACGAGATACGTACAGGTGAGCGCGCTTGGGTTTTCTCCGCGTCTATCGACGAATTTCAGAACAAGGCAGGATTGTTTTACGTTCCAAGCCGGTAGCAGTGTATCAGTGATTTCCGCAAAGGTGCGCAATGGCGGACGGGAAAGACACGCGAAGGTTCGCTCGCCGGGGCAGAGATGGCGGTATATTCCCCGCGGTTGAGATGAGAAGCGGTTTTTTTCCACTGACAATTTACCTCGAGATTATTATTTTCGTCTTACTTGCGGCTGATATAATCACTACGTGCGTCGGTATTTTCGGCAGTCCCGCGATTTTGCGCAGTAAAGAGGTGCGAGGTTAGATTGGTTAGCGGTGGTTTGGATGACTGATGTAATTCGCGTGATGATAATGAGAAATACGTGTAGAACGTTCGATTATAGTTCCATCATATGTCGTGTTTATTGAGAGGATTGTTTACGTTGTGAATATTTTAGTATTAATATGTGAAAGTGTTTTGATAACAAGTGGTGCATTCATCATCGCATCGTAGTAGACACCTGTAACCTAAATTTACATTTTCAATGAATTGATCGCACTAACCTAGAGTCGCAAAAGCACCTGCTTGGTGAATTTAATTATTCAAATTAGAAATCAGTAAACCAAATTTGAGAATCAATCGAAATTTAATTTGCAAAAAAAGTTTGCAATCACGAATTGATTGCTAATTATTTTAAGTGTAAATAAGTAAAGAAAATAATCACAAATCAAAGTTAGCTCCAAAATGACGAGTGATCTAATTCGCGAATTGTATGTAAAGTCGTTCTTCATCGTGCGCCGCAACTTCACGCGCGAATTATGCAACTCGGGCGAGTACTTCACGCCCTTGTTGCATAGACATACTATTTGTTCGTCGGATACTTGCTAAATAGTTAAATAAACGTTACTCACTGAAAATAATTACGGAAATAATTCATTTTAAGATTCTTAGATAAAAATAAAGATAAAAAGATATAAAAAGATGATAGGATATAAAAATATCTGGTCAAAATATGAAATTATAACGTAAAGAAATGACTAGTGATTTCGAACTTAAAATCAACACTTGGAAAAGGCCCGCGCAGGTTGATAGAAATAGATCGAAAATTCGCCAAAAATCACGAATAAAATTGTGTATACAATTTTCGCGTACTTAATTAAAGAATTAAATTAAATTTATGCATCAATATCCAGTTATTTTTTATTTTTATTCGAATGAAAATTTTTATACTCTTATTGGAATATGAATGTTTGTATTCGAAACCCGCTTCTTGCTGATATCTTATCTTCACTCTCATCATATCATTTAATTTGGTAAAACATTCATATTATGATGTAAACACATATTATTAGAAAAAAGAAAAGAGGGATAAGCTAACTTTACTTTCATGCATCTGATTCATAACATCATCATACCACTCCGGATTTTTTCTAATTAATTCAATTACTGAGACGTTTTTGTTCGAATTTTATTTTTGCTTCAGTTGTTTTGAAGACATACTCTAATTGCACCAAACATTTCAGGATTCATCTTACACTTAAGAAAAGAAAATAAAAGGAATGCGTTTTTTAAGAACTACGCTGTTACCAGTTGGACAGCTTATAGTACGAAATTTCTCAGGCATGTACCACCTGCAAAATCATTAGCAGTTGCAATTAGATACTTGACCTGTAAATCCTATAACAAAGCCTCTGAATATTCATAGATAATTTTTTTTAAGTGAAATAAAAGAATGGACGTATTTAATTTTATTTTTGTTAATTCATTGTAAATACTTAATTATTAGTATCAAAATGTACATTCAAAGGATATTTTTTTTTAATATTTTCATTCTTTTATTGTGGCTTTAGCATGCCTCTAATGAATAAGAGAAAACTAGCAAAAAGCCTAGCTACAAGTAATACATTTCATGTTGGCCATCACCAATATGCTACTATTTTGGAAATCTATTATATTATAACAAATTGAATAGACATGAGAATATGGTTATGTGCCTGCTGTATAACAAATTTTTTCCTTTAATCAGTTATTAATTTTGTTTTTTGTTTTTTTTTTGTTTTTACAAAATATAATTTCCAATGATTTATACATGCATGTTTACCAAGTTGATTTTTTTTTCCAGTAACAAAAATGAGCGCCAACGAAGATTACAAGTCTGCAAAGTCAGTGCATGATTTTACAGCAACCACAATCAAAGGAGAGGAAGTTTCATTGGAAAAGTAAGATATTTACAACAATAACAATTTTGAAATGTTTCTAAAATTAATCCTATATTTGCTTTATGTAACGAAATATTATATTTTTTCACATTAAATATTGTCAAAGTTAAATTTTTTAAGACTTTTATGAGTAATTAACCATAATATTTTATATTTCTAAATTTTTTGAATCAATTAATCCTATTCTTATTCTATTTACAGTCACTCGTTTTTAGTAAACAAATTGTTAACTTCACCTTTTGGCTATAAATTTGGTTTGTTGCATAATAACTAAAATTATTTTGGTAATGGTATTTCTTTTTTTTTTTTTATAAATTTTTAAATTGCTTTCACGAAATTAAAAAAAAAAAGCTTGTATCCTGTGTGGAGAACGTATGACTCAAAATGTTAAATTCAAGAAACACAGTATTTATAATTTGCATGTTGATATAAATTTATCCATTGTGATAAAGCTTCACACTCTAGATATCATCCTTATTTACTTGAAATAATGCGCATAAAACATAGCAAGAAAATCTTGAAAAATTTTAGTTGCAACTTTAATTTTACTGTATAATTTAAATAACGTATGATATTTTCAGATATAAGGGTCACGTTTTATTGATCGTAAATGTTGCCTCGAAGTGCGGCCTTACCGCTACTAACTACAAAGAGTTGAATGAACTTTACGACCAATATGCCGAATCTAAAGGTTGTTCAGAATTTTATATAAGATAATTTCCATAAATAAAATGTTCTGAGAAACAAAATCTAAAATGATGAAAATTTTTAGGTCTTAGAATCTTGGCTTTCCCTTGCAACCAGTTCAATGGACAAGAGCCTGGTGGCGCAGATGACATCTGCAGCTTTGCCGATCGTCAAAAGGTAAATGACAAAAATAAGATTTCAGCTTAATGCATCCCATACATTCTGAACCGACTTTTGAATACTTTCATTTGGGGCACATAATCTTGAAAAAGTCTTTCACACCAGACAGAACCGTTTCGACGAGCTCTTTTATTTTTGTGCTCTACATCTGAAACAATGCGTAAAAAGACTGATAGGAAGTGCATTCCGAGGAAGAAAATTGTTTTCCAATAAGCAATCCCAGTTTCTTTTGAAACCCGATAAAATCCATAGATAGAAAAGGTGTTTCCTTAGAAAGTAGAACGCGCTAGAACTTAATTAAAAAGGATTCTATCAAAATTTCGAAGAAGCTCCGAAAAAAACATGTTTACGCTATTTCAAATCAAACAATAGTTTGTTTTATTTAACAGATCCTGAATTGGTTGTACTCGCCAATTTCGAAACTGTTATTTTATCTCTTTGCTTGTTTCCTTTATGCTCTCTGTTAATACAAAATTTTCGTTACGCTCGAATTTTTATTCAGAACCATCGACGCCATACCGCGACCGCGCTATTTATTCAGCCGAAGAAACGCAATCGCGGTCGTGCAATAAACCAGCTGTCAAAGGTTCCCGGCGATTTCTCGCGGGCGAAACTGGGTTAGCCCCGTGCGCGCTCGCGCAAACTTCGCGAGATTAATCGTCCTCGCGCAAACAGCCGCGTATCAACTCGTGGAAAATTCATCGACGTAAGATGTGATCATGAAATACGCGAAAAAGTTTACGTTGTCCGGAAGGATAATCTGGGACGAGCGAGTTTGACCCGGCCCAGTTTTGAGTCTTTGAAAGTATGCAACCGACATTGTGCACTTGTTCAAGTGAGTGCGATGGTTTTCTTCTTTGCGTTTCCGAATTTACATATCATTCATCGTATCGATTTTTAAATTTATCTTTAAGGCAAAAAATTATGTCAACTGTTATGTCTGTTGAAGTAATTTTGCAATTAGGTAATACATTCATTAAAGTTAATGACGTGGGGGGTTTTAATACCCTTTTAAAGAAGTTGGAAGTTTTTCAACGGTTTTTTAAAGTACCCTTAAGTACTTGTATAAGAAACCGGTATACGAAATAAAAAAAAGTTTGAAAACTTTTTAGAATATTATTATTACAATATTATTTTCTTTATAAGCAGTCCTAAGTACAAAATAATTTAAGGGAAAAAAAATCAATTGAAATAACAGTATAGAAAAAACTCCTTCCGAATCCCCTACAATTCCGTGAGTTCGTTCTCCTCGCGCATCGTACTGTAATTCAGCCTAACGGTACATCGCCGAAAACACGTCGTCACCCGAGAGCTCACCTCGCGATAAAACTTTAACGATCCACGCGACACACAAACACCTATCCACGTTCTTACACATTACTCAAGTTGCACCTGGTATTTTTTGTGGCCCGCAGGTGAAGTTCGACCTGTTCGAGAAGATCGACGTGAATAGCGACAGCGCTCACCCGCTCTGGAAGTACCTGAAGAAGGAGAAGGGTGGCACTCTCGGCAGCTTCATTAAATGGAACTTCACCAAGTTCATCGTCGACAAAGAGGGAAAAGTTGTCGAGCGACACGGACCCAACGTCGACCCGAGCAAGCTCGCCGAACACCTCGAGAAGTACTTCTAAGACGCGGGCCCATCAGTTATACACACGAGAGTCTGAGTGATATTGCCGTGTATGCACGCTTTCTCGTGGAGGAGCTTACTTTGTGTTTCTCGCTTTACTTACTGAGCCATTGCTCGTTATATTGCGCATAGATGCGTGTCGGAATGTGATTCTGTTGCTTTCAGTTTGTACTATCATTCGTGAAACTTGTCATTTTTTATAGTCATTATTTGCGAAGTCGAGAAATTCAATTTTAGTTTTTTATTACTCTTTTTTGTATTTTATTTATGTAAAGATGTCACGAATAAAAGTATTTGTAATACAATCATTAAATAATCAAACAATATTTATTTATAATAATGTGTTTCTAACCTTGGAAAAATTACGAAAAGTTAAAAGTAACTATGTGAATCATTGATGGATTTACATGTCATGCAAAGAATATAATAACTTAATACTGAAGCAATGAATTCCGGAAGTTGTAGATTGTTCAATTACAAGAGGATAATAACTGTTATTCTATAATAATCTCCTCTTTCGGGATGACTTTCATTTTGTTAGAGTAGATTTTACCAACTTGAATATTCACGTGAGATTGGTATGCAAGTTTGAAAGGATTTGATACATGCAAAATATTTTATACACAATCAAAGCAGTTCTTTCACGATCTAGAAAACAAAGGAGTGATGTTGATAAATGATAATTTTATTGTTTAATATAATGCACTTACGTAATGAATTAATAAGTGATTGTGAAGTACGTACTTTTAGTAACTCGAATATTATTTACTTACTTAAATTAGATTTAATAATTCTTGGATTTAATTTAGACGTGATGTATACTTTGAATCAGAGTTGGTTAATTTTTTAGATTAAATATCTCCTAAGTTCGATCAAGATACTTAAACTGTGTATGAGAAAAGTTATTGCAAATTTTTGTAAACATTTATTGAACTTATGAGTCTTTACCTTTTCGCAAAGTGTTCAAAAATATTCTTCTAACATGTTTTAAAGTCTTCTTAAATTTGAAAACGCAAGCATAAATCTGTTAAGGTTTAAATATATTTTACGTCTATGTCCATCTTTTGTCTTTTATTTCATGAAAAAATGTTCTTAACAATAATGTCAATCAACGAAAAATATTAAGAAATTGTTAATGCTGTTATATCATTGAAAGTTTTCTTATTATAATATTAGTTTATTCTTTGTACTGCAAACACCATAAATGTTTAATTCAAATGTTCCTTAGAATAAGCTTATACTCTATTTTATTTTATATATGTATATCGTCGATTACAAACGGTTTTGTCAAAACGACAAATAATCCTATATACATTTGTGTACGGCAGCGTTATTCATTAGATATGTATTTTGAATACAAAGTATAATTTCTTTCAATAAATAGTTTCATTCGCTAAATTGATATAATTATTTACTCATTCTATTTATTTCACGTCTAAAAATCATTCCATACGCATATATATTGAATTACATTTTTATATATTTAAGAAGAAATTTTAAAATTAAATTTTTAAAATCTTCCCCTATCAAAATGCAAAATAAAAAGTGCCGTTAAAGTATACAACATCTAATGCGTTATTTAAACACAGACATTTGCACTCCTAAAAAATTTCGCCCTTTAAATATTTATAAACCAACTCTCCAGCGGCGACTCTCCCACGCATACATACACCGGCCAACGGTTCTCTACACGCTCTTCGTAGAATAATATTTACCGATTCCTCCGTGTCGATAAACAAAATATTTTCCCAAAGTAATAGAATATACACTTCGCTGCGCGTGACTCTCGCGAACAAAATAAGCCAAAATACCCGACGAGTTTTCCGCTCTGAATTCGCGTCACGTAAGATAATCTCGGCGAGAGTTTAAAAATGAAAAAAGCCCGCAGCGAGGGAAGCTCTCTCTCGCGAAAAATTCGCGGAAACAAGTCGCGCTAGTTTTTAATATCCCTGCGAACACGGCGCGAGCAGAGACGAGGAAACGGACGTGGGAGGGTATTACGGCCGTAAAAGGATTATGATGGTTTTTGAATCTCTTTAGTGCGGTATTACTATTTATGGACTTTTTAATTTCTAATTTGTGAGAGAAATTTTTCCTATCTTTTCCCCCCAGTTAATAAAAGAGTGAGAAATAGCCGAGCATAGCTTT
>JAPYZP010004537.1:0-11079 GCA_030522985.1 Torymus sinensis
CTCCTCCACCTCCTACTCCTCCTCCTTCTCCGCCGTCGCCGCCAGTGACCCTCTCGCTCTCTCGCGGGATAATAGATTCATCCTTCACGCTTCTTAATTAGGAGTTAAGTTTTATTGGCCTTTAGCTCTCTCTCTCTCTCTCTCTCTCCTCTCTCTCTCTCCCGCTTTGTTTCGCGTCCGCGCGTGCGGAGAGACTTTATGTAACTAGACGGCCGAGAGAGTCAATTCGAGGCGCGCGAGAGCCTAGCTATCAGTGAAACGGGCCTTTAAGGAGCTTCTAAGGCTAATTCGCGGGCGGGGGAGAGTGAGAGAGAGAGAGATAGAGGAGGAGAAGCCGAGAGTTTTTAACAGCTCTGCAAGGCTCGTATATGAGTGATAATTTTGAATTATTGCCGCGCTCAAAACAAACTGATTCGCGCGTCGCGCTGACGTATAGTACTTAGCGGTGGTGCTGAGTTGGTTGGTCGATTAGTATTGAGCAGCGATGAAATTGTATGGGAAAATTTTTTTGTAATATTGCGTGTTCGTACAATTAAATTTAATAGTTTGAAACATTTATTATTAGAAAATACTTCTTAATAAGTGAAATTTTCAGTTTGGCTGACTGATTAGAAAATCGTTTGAGAAAAACATGGTAAAATTTCACATGCAGCGGCCCGTGCAGCGTTCCGCATGAATAGTTTAACTTTGTCAATTATATCGGGATTTCGACATCTGGCGGCTCCAGGATTGTTAGAATTACACAAACGAAACGCTCGCTGCAAATGAAATCAATTTGTAAAAGCTCGTTTTTTGTAATTTAATTATTTGCATAACAAATTTGCAAACGCGTTATTCCTTCTCATTACACAATTACGATAGTTCTTAGATAACGATTTTTCATCATCAATGAATAATGATTTGCGCTATAACTTTAATAGTGAAATTTCTCTTACATATGCATGCATATTGTAAAATAGTAATAAAAAGAAACCTGATGTATACAAGTCATGAAGTATCGTGGTAAGAGTCCATTTTTCTCTAGCTCTCTCACTCTCTCTCGAGTTGAGAGAGAATCGATAACTGCGTAATAATAAAATTACAGAACACGCTCCGGTCGAGGCGCGATGCTAATACTTTGATACAAGTTGTAGTCTAACATTACGTAATAATATCGTCCGCGCGGAAACATCTATTGTAGATGATTGCATGTCACGTTGCAAGCGAGAACTATAGCGCCTTCGCGTACATAAGCGCGATGTAGGAAGAATACAAAATCGATGCTTTATGATTATTTTTCGCTTGAAGCTAAGTACACATTTATTGTTTAAATAACTAGCAAAATTCAAACGTGCTGCGCGCGTACTATTTTCTTTCTGTGGTTATTGATTATTTACTTTTAAATAGTTACAAATATAAAAATTAAATTTCAAAATTTCAAATGTAGGGGAAGTAGTGAATTTTCGCACCTATTTCTTACAGACCAATCAAAATCAATCTTTGAATGTTTGACAACATCCGGCCATCGTTTTTTTTTAAGAGTATAGAACACATGTTGAGTTATCGTAGCCGTGCTTACATGTGTGTGTGTGTGTATATATATATATATCTTTGGACGAGTCTGATAATATCGTGTACAATCAATTGAAGACCTTCAAGTACTGTTATAAAATCATTTAAAATTCACCATGATTGTATAAACCTTTTACAATAAAATTAAAAATAATATATATGTATATTCATTATAATTTTCACGTGAATTTGTATATAAAAAATCCAGCGATCGAAAAAAAAAAAGAACAAAACGAGCCATCATCAATTTTCGGCGGACGCCGCCGGATTTCCAATAAACAATATCCCGTTACGTTCGGTATGGGAGAGATAACGGCGGGGCTGCTGCGTACGCCGGCGTCGCCAACCGCTAAGCAAATAGACTGCGCGCGCACCGCCGCCGCGACGTCGGAAAATTATCCCACGCGCTAAATTACCGGTTTCGCGTTACAAGAAACTTCGCGCGAGCGCAGGTTGTCGACTTGTCGTCGCTTCTTTTTGCGCGGGCATGCCTTGCCTCCCCTTTCTCCGTCTCCCTCCCTCTCTCTCTCACGCTCTCCCGCGAAAGTGGTGATTTACCTTCGCGCGATTAATTACGCACGCTCGAGGGCTGAGTTATCACCGGGAGCGCGCGAGCGAGCTTCAGTAGCCCCCGTGAAGTAGGAGCGAGCGAGAGCAACTAAACCACTATGCGCGACTCTACCGCCCCGGAATATTAAACGTCACTGTTTTCTCCTCTCTCCCTCTGCCTCCCTCTCTCGGCTTCTTTATACTCTCTGTACAATTACTTTTCCGTTCAGGTTTCACTTACGCCGCGACGCCTGCGCTCGTCCGCCCGCCGCCGCCGCCTACTTCGTCTTTAGAGCCGCGTGCTCTTTTTTGCAATTTTAATTAATTAATGAGTTGCGCGCGCGCGCGAGTGAGAGGGGGAGAGAGAGAGCTCGGCCAGCGTTTTTTCCTCTCGCGCGCTTCTCAAAAGGCATGTAAGGTAATTAGGACAGAATGGCCAGTGTAATAAAAAAGTACTTTCTCGCGAGCGCGCGGGTGCGGAGGCTAGAGTTAATTAAATGCTCTATATCAACATTTAAAATGCATGTATTTTTGTCGGTCGAGTGTGCTACGGTGTGCGCGAGTCTGTTGCACACGCTGTACGAGCGAACGAGCGGTGAACAACGTCTGTCTTTCATTTTTAATTTATGAAGTTTTACCGAAGCGTTAAATTAGTGTATTTTGACCCGCACGTTCCGAACTTTATCCTTTCGCGCCAAATTTTGCCCCGCGCCGCCCGAGCGTATAATAATAATATTTTCTGATTACATAATGCTCTGCATTATCCTCCTGTATAACGTTACATTGTACTCGAAAACTGCGCGGCTTTAAACGTCGGGGGATTTTCCTTACATTTATAACCATTATTTATTCATTTGGAAGGATACGTATCACACACGAGAGCTGCCGTCATCTCATTGCACACTCCCGCAGTTTGAAAGCAATAAGACTGCCACGATGGCAATGATATAAAAACGTAATCCGTCAGTGTCTTCGCATGCTGATTTTTCATGAGCCCTCTTGGCCCTCTCTCTCTCTCTGTACTCATCGCGCGAGCGGGTGCACGATGCTTTGCATTTCGCCCTCCTCTCTCTCTCTCCTCGACCCCGAGCTTATTCGTTTTTGCAGGAAGCATCAATATTTATATTGCATAATGCATTCGTAATTGCCGCCCGCTCGCGCGCCTGCGCACTCTATTTGTTCCGATCTTGTAATGCCATGAAAATGTATGAAGCTATGGCTATTATTAGGAGCTAGATGCAAAGCCGCGTTGTGTGTGTGTGGGTGTTCCACATAACGGCCGCGACGCGAAGGAGGCTATACCCCAAGTGAAACAGCCCGGCTTGATAATTTTCCCGAAATCGATGGACGAGGCGAGTGAGAATTTACAAAGAAGCCGAAGAGGGGGGAGGCAGGGGAGAATCTTGATAGCCTTTCTTGTGAAAGTGCGCGGGGGGTGGGTGTACACGGCTCATGCTATTGCATAATAACATAATTGCCAGAGAGTCGGGGATGGCTTTTTAAGTCCTCGTAAAGATTCCGATCTTAATAATGATTTTATTCAATCGGTTTTTTTTTCGCTCTCGCGTGCTCTAATGATAGAACGGTCGGGCTAATTTTTGTTTGCTTTCGAGGGAACAAAAATTCATGAGTGCACGCGCGCGCGCGCCACGGTAAATAGGTAGTTGCGAGGGGGAGAGGAGATGATGATAAATTCTGCGCTCGAAAATAATTTTAAAAAATATATACACAACGGAAGCGATAAATTATGCTTAATTAAAAAACTTTTCAGCGATCGTTAGTCGCCCGAGAGTTGCTGATTTATTTTTCATTCGCGATATCATTATATACACGGCGATACATAAATCTTCTAATATTTCTTGGTTATTGCAAGCATGTGGGGTCTCTCCTCGATGCTTGACCCCGATCGTATTTATTGCCAGCATCAATCGAAGTAAATTGATGTATGCTCATTAAATTAAGAAAGAAATGTCAACAGGAATCGTACATTTTGACGTGAGTCCACTATCAACTCATAAATCTCTCTCTCGCTCTCATCGAAAAAAGCCCGTACATAGGCAAGGACTAAAAGCGGCTGGCCTCTTCTCGAAAATCTCTTTCCAATAAAAGGGGTGAAAGCTTTATTTACGCAGCATCGGACATTAAGCCTTTTCCGCTGACCGACGTTTCCTCGCGAGACGTTATTCTTTCGTCCGGCGGCGTCCGCACTGTACATATATGCCAGCGAGAATGGATGCCAAAAGGCAAAGTCTATCCATCAGCGCGCTCGCTCGCGCTTTGGCTAACGCGCTGACCACTTCGCCCTCCTCCCACTACTGCCCCGAGAAGACGAGAGGCCAAGCCAAAAAGCTGCTGCTGCAGTCCTGGCCGTGCGGCTACTCCCTTTATCGACAACCTGTATACGCGTGATTTCTTGATGCATAGTGAGAGCACTTCCGGTGATGCCCATTTGTTTGCCCGAGATGTCGGTGTATATTTGCGAACGTCACGTGGGTACACGCGAAGACGCGCAGTAAAGGCGGCTGTAATGGATACAAAATACCTATTTAATGAGCGTCATTAGAATTTATTGCTTTGGCACATTTTTCCCCCCCGCGAGCGCATGTGTAATGCGTTATTATAGTTATAGGATACACATATAGATATGTGTGGATTCCATTCGCTCATAAGCGTACGGTTTTAGAAATGAAAACAATTAGATTGATGCAATATCGCATTAAATCTTCATTCTGGCTCGCTCGCGATGCTGTTTCGTCCGTGTGTGTATATATGCGAGCAGCTCGGACGCGCGGACTCGTGGCCGACGTAATTTCATAAATTACGAGGAAAGAATTCAGAGCGCACGCGCTCGTGGGGCAAAAAACACACACTCGCTTAAACACTGGCGATGTGTATTTTTTGCTCGTCGCATTCTTGCTTTTTTTCACGTCCACCCGTTTAGCGGGCCTCTTTCATTAATAATAAGCTCGCGCCCGTTAGATGCTTATGAAAATATTTTCGTGAATAATATTCGAAATAATGCGAATTCAGCCACGTCGTGTACTTATCATACGTACATGGAAAAAAATCATACGTACGTGGAATTTGAAAATCACACCCCAACTCTCTCATGGGCTATGCATATGCTCGTTCAAAAACCATAGCTCATCCAAATAGCGAGAATAAATCTCAGCATCTGCATACGAAATCACGGCGACGTCGTTGTCGTCGTCGTTCGCCGGGCCGAGCTCTGACATCGATAAAAGTGCCTTTTCCCTGCCACACACACACAGCACACCAGCAGCCCGACGACGGCCGTCGCCCCCTGTCTAGCGAGTGAGCGAGAGCGAATAAGGAGTAATGGGCCGCGCGTCGTTCATTTCGAGGGACCCGCCACTACTACTACTCCTATATACCAGCACCGCGGCGCCGGCCAAGACGAAGGAGGAGTAGGGTAAACGCTTCGGGTGAGGGAGAGAGAGAGAGGCAGAGTAAGATGACCGCTCGCTACCGCGCTTGCGTTTCTCTCTCTCTCTCTCTCTCTCTCTCTCTCTCTCGGGCTAATATGCGCATCCGAGGGGCCTGGAATAAGTTATCTGCAACTAACAACCCTTTGCTAAGTGGACGCTTCTCAATTTCAAGTGAATCGCCGCTCCGTCCTCCCGACCGTAATAAATCGCGAGCAAGAGAGAGAGAGAGAGAGGAGAGCACCACGCCGAATGGAAAATCACTTTGCTCGGCAATTATTATCAACTCGTGGCCCTTTGTGCTCCGTAGTACGTAGTACATGTATTACAAGAAAAACAAGTTATTTGGGTAGTGTGTAGAGACGGGTCCCCCTGCCCCCCATCGACTTTTGTTTTTCTTCGGGAGCTTGATTACGGGGTATACGAGTTTTAACAAAGTTGGCGGCTAGTACGACGTGTGCGAAAATTACAGTTAATAATTCAGCGAGTTTTTGTGTGTTATAGATTCTAAAAGACGTGAAATGTTTGTTTCCTTTGTGTACATTTTGAAAGAGCGACGAGTTGATTGTTCCAAGAAAACACACAGTATTCAATGACGTTCTTTTTACATATATATGTCTGCAAATCATAACAATTTTGTCAACATTCAGTTGTAGCAATTAAACTTATAAACTGTAATTACAAATACACATTTTTAATTGAGTCAAGTTAATATTTAATTAGGGGCTGTCCGTTTATCTTAAGCTATATGAATACCTTTCCTTTCGTCGCAACTAGTATTATACAGAAAAGTTTAAATATTGCACGACTTCTCCCCAAGTATAGAATTTAATTTTCCGAAAGGTAAACATGTAATTTCGTTAAAGAAACTTCTTATCATAAAACTGAATCTATCGATCGCAGGCGGAAGGCGTGTATTTCCGTTAATTAAGACAACTTCTTATTTAATATTGAAACTTTATTGACGGAATTGAATTCGTTCCCCGTTTAATGTCAAACTTGACGCAATTATTCGAAGAAAGGATACGATAATTAACATTTAATCGATAAATTATAGTATCTCCGAACAAAACCAATGCTATCGGCAAACTCATTACAAATTAATAATTTCTCTTCCATTAAGCAAACTACCTCGTTATTCTATTCAAGCAAGTTGCTTTTCGTCGCAACAGTCGTAACTGTCCCTTTACAAACAGGCGACTCGTATAATACAGTACAGGAGGCAAGCTTTAAAAAAAGCTCTATAATTAATTAGACCGAAATTGCTTCTATAAAAATATACAGCCGTCAGCGCACGTCTGAGCATCCACTCCTCATCTACTTAAGCCGCACCTTCCCATCTCATTCAGCGCGATCGCAACAACTAATTCTCCCTCTATATCAATCTCTTAACCCTTCGGGTCCACTTGGTCCTCGATTCAGCGTCTTGCCGCGCTCACGCATCCATCCATCCATTCGAAAACTCGAGGAGGCGGACGGGCGGATGGGTAAAGCGAGTGCGCGCGCCACTTTCTCGAGTCGGCCGCTTGTAATCATAATGGCAAAGTCCTCTCGACACTTTAATCGCACGGAAGGAGCGAGCGAGCGTCCTGGAAGGCATCCGCCGAGAGAACCCGAGAGTCTGCCCTACCCCCGGGAGACCACCTCTCCCTCCCTCCTCCCTCTTGGCGCCGCGCGCAAGTGGAATAAGGAGGAGGACCGGCCTTGCACAGTGGCACTAGTAGTAGTGGCGGTTGCTAGTGCTGGTGGTGGCAAAGTAACCCTTGTGTCCAGCGCGGGGGTGGCCAGTCGCTTCGGGTGACGTAGTCGGAGGAGCGAGCCAGAAGGAAGGATGGAAGGGGCTAGCGGCGCTGCTTTAGGTCCTG
The DNA here is from genome assembly GCA_030522985.1 of Torymus sinensis. Classification (NCBI taxonomy): domain Eukaryota; kingdom Metazoa; phylum Arthropoda; class Insecta; order Hymenoptera; family Torymidae; genus Torymus; species Torymus sinensis. Next base: position 7,412 of record JAPYZP010004537.1, read on the forward strand.
TCTACGCGCGCTTCTCTCTCGCTCTCTCTTGGACTTGAGAGATCAATAAACGACCCTCCGCAACCTGGACACTCACTACTCTCGCGCGGAGGGAGGCAAGCGCTCATCCCACGCAGCGTGGGGCCGCCACACCGCTGGCCGGACGAATCACCTTCGTTATACCGCCGCGCCCGCCGGCTGCGTGCATAAGCACATCGTCTGCGTTTGTCAGCTTTGTCTTCTCCCTATACGCGCGCCTGTATATATACTCGCTCCATCTTCGTCCGAGCGACGCGGACCTTGTTTAACCCCCCTTTGTCACTGTCTCGCTCTCTCTCTCTCTCTCTCGGCCAGCTCATTACGTCGATATGTTTCTGCATTGCTTTTACGCGCAGAGCAGCGCGGTATTTTTTTCGGAGAGAGGGGTCCGAATTAGTCATGCGCGTAATTGTTTGCGCGAGAGCACGCGGTGATGAAAAATTTTTCGGTTTGGATAAACTTCGATTTTTTTTTCCACCAGCCGCTCGCTCGCTCGCTTGCCCGAGAGTTTTTGTCTTTTGACAAAGTCCGCAGCGCCAGAGTGTCAAAACGCAAGCGCGCGTATATACAGTTGCATGAATGAATTTTTACTTTGTTTTACGCTGCAATAATTCTTGAACTCTATTTGCGCTTTGAATTATCAAAAAAAGGAAACGAGGCGCGCGCGTCGCCGACATAATTATTCATAATTCGTTCGGTAATATAAATTCGTTTTATTATTCACGATTAAGTTCAAAAGAATCTTTTTCATTATTTTATAGATTAACGAATTTAATTTGCATCGTTGGAAAGAATTGTATTCTTTATGATTATAATATTCGTGTATATCACAAAGCAACTGTACGCTGTGCACGGCGGTTATGTAATTTCCTGAAAATGTTATTAACGCGGAATAAACATAATAAATTGAAACGCTTTAATGTAAGATTACCGTTCATTGTATGTATTAAATAGAATGTAACCGTAACGCGCCCTAATAGAAGTCATTCTGGATTTTATCATAAAAGAAAAACAGTTGAATTTGGTCCATTTTACTCGCGGTCTCCGTTGCTATAAGGTATATCTTCATAAATCATATAAATTAGTTTCGTAATTGCAGGAATGGGATATTTTTAAAATACAAGTTAACGTCTACATTATTGTTAATTAGTTTGAATCCTTCTTTAATTAGTCCGAGGCTCAAATAAAATTGCTCGCGTCGAGAAGTAAAAAAGAACTTCTATTTCATGTTTGAAATAGCACGTGCAAGCAAGCGAAAGCTTTAAATTGTCCGACCTTGAACCAGTTAAGAGCCCGGCGATCTCGGCGAGCGCTTCAATTAATAATTCCTCGGCTCTTTTCTAAGCGCCTTTGTGCCTTCAATGAAATCCGATTTGAAAATCGAAGCATGATTTCAATAACATTTTCAACATATTTTAAAACTATTAATCGCTATTGTTTTCATTATTTATCGATGATTCTTTTGCCAATAAAATAAATTTGTTAGATATTTAGTTTAATTGAAATAGTATAAATATATAAAGTTAATTTATTATTCCGTTTCTTTTACAGCATAATAATAATAAGACAGTAATCATTTCTTCCCATCACTTACTATAATTAAGAAAATAAGTACACATTATACAAGCAATGAAAATGAACAACCGCATCATTATCAAACAAAAGATTCGTAAACGAGCGGCGCTCAAAGGAAGCCAGAAACCGCCGCCGCGCAAAAAGAAAAGCTCGCGCGTAACGGAGTCGAGGTGTCGGGAAAAATATATAAGAAACGGCGGGGCGCTCTCCACGGGCGTAAAATTAAACGCGCGAGAGCGGGTATAAAGGAAGGAGGCGGCGTGCAGAACAAGAGCGAGCGAGAGAGGGAGAGAGTTTAAGCTCGAGCGAGTTTGGGACTTTTACGGGCGTAATTCTCTCTTTCTCGCAGCGGCAGCAGCACACGGCTTCGAGAAAGAGAAAGACCGAGCGAGCGGGAGCGAGAGGGAGAGAGAGAGTTTGCCGGGATGCCGCGGCGGCGAGCAACTGGTGGTGGAAAAACACCCTCGTTCGCTCTCTCGGCCGCCACCGCCGCCTGCACAACTCACCCCCGTGACACCCTCTGCTATCGGTACGACCTCTTTCCCTCCTCTCTCTCTCTCTCTTCCTCCTTCTCGCTCTACTTTCGACACAGTTCTTCCGTGCGTGTATATAGGCGGCCTCAAAGCGATTGCCAGATATGTACTTGGAACTTTATGAACACACATAAACGCCAAGAGGTGAGGCGAGTGTGCAGCGCGTTCGCGGCCTTTAATACCCCGCAGCCGCGCGATCGCTCCTTTGACGTACACCGAGACGACCACTCGTGGCTTCTTCTTCTTCTTCTTCTTTTTCTTCTCTCGACGTAATTCCCCGCGCGCGCGACGGCGTGACCTTTCTATTTACATCAATTTCGCCCGCGAGCATCGCTACTCTGCGGACGCTGCAGGAGAGAAGCGAGGGAGAACGGAGGGAGAAACTTCACGCTCCCAAGAGCGAGCCGACACGACACTTTGCGCGCCCGCTGTTTTGTCAAGAGGTTTCAAGACGATTGATTTTAGCGCCGCCGCGAGTTGTTTGATTTTCTTTCGACGACGTCGTTTACTGCCTTAGCCTGCTTCCTCCCCCGCTCTCTTTCTCATTCCAATGTGATATGTTTAATAATTGGAAAATTATCCCAAGTGAAAAACGTGACACGTGCATTTGTCTAATAATTAACGTTATCTTTTTTTTTCTGTTCCAGGTAAGTCCGCCGATAAACTTTTCGAAAATCGATCGCACTTTCCCGGTAAGCCCATACACCAGATTATAAAGCAATCATCGTTCTACACTCCTCATCAATAATTTCCTCTACATATTACACGCATACTCGATAACGATATCTAGAGCAGCGACATTTCCAAAATTCGAGGAAAGTCATAAACAAAACTCGGAGCAGCATGTAATATTAATAATCATTTCGAAATTTATAATTCACGAGCTTAGCTACTAAGAAGACTGCTCGATCAAAGAGAGCGCTTGTATAAGAAGCCAAAGAAAACGAGGTCATAAATATGCAACATTAATACGTAATAATCATCGGCCATCGCGGTCGCGCGGGCCCGCGCGGAGGCGTATTTGAAAAGTTTCGCTCATTAAACAATCCTCGGCGCATAATTAAGCTCGCGGTGCGCGCACTCCCTTCTGTCCTCCCGAGGCCGCCAGCAGCAGCGGCGGGGCATCGATCGGCTGGACTCCCTGAAATAGAAAGCTCGCGGCGAGAGAGAGAAGATTCCGTGCTGCGGCGGCTGCGCGCGCCCGGACGATTGCTTTTGCATTTCATGACGAATAAATATACCTTGGCGGGGAGAGTGTATGGATTACAGAACGCGAGCGTGCGCCTCTTATTCGGCTCGCTCTCACGTGAAAATCCTGACGAGTGGCACCTATAATTCCAATTCCCGGCTGCGGGAGCGGCGCGTTCATTAGACCGGCGAAATATTCATGGTTTAATCCCTTAGATCAGTGGGCGGGCGCCTAAGCCATCATTAAGACTCGAATAATTCAGGTTAACAGCAAGCGGGCTAATCTCAATTTGCATTTGCGCTCTCTCGCCGCGGCTGTACCCACCTATGTGTGCGCGGCCTGTATGTGTGTGT
>JAPYZP010004538.1:0-10146 GCA_030522985.1 Torymus sinensis
ATCACAGAAATGTTTATCAGTCTTATCACTAGACTATCGTCAATAATTTATTTAGAATAGATCAAATCTAAATCGCCTGACCTACGCAGCAGGTGCATTGTAATGGCCGTCTTAAATTTACTTGTCGAACAAAGATATTTGATATTTCGCGGGATTGAGTTCCAAATGCGCGCGCCTTGCGATCTAAAACAATTTAAACCTATATCTGTGCGCGATGATTGAACTGTGAGCTCCCTAGAGGCGGACCTACTTGAGGTCCTAGCTTGAGATTTTTGAAAGAAGGCTGGGAGATACGTGGGCTGACCCAGGTTTATGGTTTTGTACATCAATACCGCTATAAAATACGCCCTTCCTCCCTGTAGGTCCAGCCATTCAAGCTTGCTCCTATATGGACTAATGTGCTCATCCCTTCTAGCACCGCACATATATCTCACACATTAGTTTTGTAATCTATGCAGTCCTGTCTGAAGCTCGCCGGACACATCAAGATACATCAGCGAGCAGTAATCTAGATGAGATAGAACTAGAGCACCTGCAAGCTTGTTGAGCACCGCCTGCTTGCGTAGCGCCTCGGTGGTGCAGGATCGAAACAATCTGAGGCCATAAAGGGCTCTTCTAACCTTTCGGCTAACAGCATCTACTTGTAGTTTCCATGTTAATTTCGAATCCATTACAACACCGAGGTTTGTTACCGTGTCGACGAAAGGGGTAGCGCTCATGAGAGATATAAAAGCGCACGCAAAGCACTCACCGCCCAGTCTCGCTTCGACCGTTCCGGAGCACGCATCGGGAGGTAGTCTTGGGACATGCGTCCAAAAATAAACTCTTTTGTAAAAATCTTTTTCTTTTCTTTTCTAAACCTGACCTTCCCAATTACCCATCTCGAACAAAGTGGTGCCGAAACCCGGGAGACATATGACCGGCGTGATTGGGTAGAGAGGGTTCTTCTTACCGAGTTTCGTGTTTCGTGTGTTTAGTGTGAAGAATTATGTATTACTTGTAAGTGAATGACGCCGCTGGAACTATGCCGCCGAAGAGAAAAACCCCCGCGTCGTTGGGGACCGCAAAGATGCCGAGTGCGCCTAGGAAGAGACAACGAGTCACGAAGAAAAAGACCGCAAATGCGGTCAACGAGCTTGCCGAGGGAACACTGCCAGGGAGCCCCTTAAACTCTTCAATGGACGGACAAGAGGAGCAGCAGCTCCGCATGACGTCGGTTTGGACTGTGCTACCGATAGCCTCCAGGACCCGCTGCTCCGTCGATGCACGGGATCTGTCTCCACGTCCTCCGGCGGCCCGAATCGGCGGAGAGGAGCCGAGTGTTATTCCCGCAATCGGCGACGACAGAGTCCCGGCGAATCAAGGATGAGGAAGCCCAAAACGTGACAGGGTGAGTAACACTTGCTATACAATTCAGCGCGGCAAATCGAGTACCTCGGGCTCCACAGAACCTATCGTTTGCGTGGCCGGGACTGTAATGAATTCCTTGAGCCCCTCGAGGGAAACTCCCCTGGGGGACCAGAGTGTGCGAATTATAAATCGTCTATCGACTGCAAATAAACTGCCTACATTATCCCGTGACCCATGGGACTGGCTCCATTTCAAGAATATGAACGAGTCAACGACGAAATCAGGCGGGTACAGTGAATAGGAAAACGTGGCGCGGCTTTTTAGGCTTTGAAAGGTGGAGCACGTAAAGCAGTCGCGATGCGGCTGGCCGTTGGCAAGAACGCGGACGCCAACTTAAAAACGCTTGAGCGTCATTTTGGAAACCGGAAAGTAATAGCGGAGAGAATTATGGATGAGATCAGACAGCTGCCGCTCTTGGAAAGCTGGTGTATCAACCTGACACAGTTTGCCACCAAGTTGCAAAACGCGGTAACAGCGCTGCGTAAATTACCGGCGGCACTAAAATACGCGTACAGCTGGTTCCCCTCGGAGTCCTCCGCGAACGCGTCAGACATTGAGAGTCTCGCTGACTATTTACGCGAAATACGCGAAGCTGAACGCGCTGACGCGGCCGGGGTTTTCGACTCAGAGTCTGCCTCGTTGGCGTGCAGGCATGTGCCCTTCCGAAACCGGCAAGAAAGGAGAGGGTGGGGGCCGCGTACGCGGTAAGTCAGAGTATAAGCACCGCTGAGATTGTGAGATCAAGCCGTATCATCGGGTTGGCCTGCCCTTACTGCCACAGGAAAAACCACGGACTGGACACATGTTATGGATATCCACGGGAGCCTTCTTCACGCCACTGGACAATAGCGAGACAGGCGCGGCTGTGCTTTCAATGTCTTAAGACGGGACATCCTAGCCTTGACTGTAAAGCGCCGCGCTGTGCCTCGTGTAACCGCCGCCACCACACCCTTTTACATCACGACGAGGACGGTGAGAAAATTACAAAACACGGAAGTCCTTCGGAAGACAGGGGGCCACCGGCAGCTACACAAGTGGGGCTGGGAGTCGCCACCGTGGTAACTAATGCTAGCGCATAACTAGGCTCTGTAAACGCGTTACTGAAAATAATTCCTGTCGAGCTTAGCGGTCCTGCGGGTATTGTGCAAACATATGCGCTATTGGACGAGGGCTCCACCATAACCCTCATAGATCGGAAACTATTGAGAAAATTAGGAGTACGGGGTCCACGTCGAAACTTAGAAATTAAGAGTATACGCGCAAGGGCGGCTACATCAGTAAGCTGTCAGAATGTTCAAGCAAACATACGCGGATCTTTTTCCGATTATACGATCGAGAACGCGATCGCGATAAGCGAGCCGAATCTCCCGTCTCATTCTCTACTAACGGCTGTGGTCCAATGTATAATATCCGAGGAAGGGTAGCGTAAATGAGCGTTTACCGTAAATTTTCCATTTTCCGATGAATCAATGAGACACAAGGCATCCTTACTGCGTACTAGTCTTACTCTCATTTCTACACTATTTAGCAGAAATTTAGGCTGATTGAATACGTCGCAGTGTATATGTCCAATTAGGTCAATAAATTTGCCTCCAAATTGAAGTATTGACGATTACGGAGGCCAGTGTTGGTTGTGTCTGCAACACGTGCAATGGTCGAGACCGCATCCATGTTGCCGGGTGTATCAGCAGAGCAGTAGTTAAATGACATTAGAAAGCTGGTAGAGCGTAGTTCAATAAAGTTTGTATGTATGCTCTATATGGGTATGCGTTGGTTGGTAGTGAGACCAATTTTTGATTGAAAAATATGTCGACTGATCAAACAACGAGTGAATGAAATATTGACTGGTCCAACTTTTGCATTTTCCTGTTAATTGCTGAGCAATGACACGGGTTTTTAGTAAAGAAAAGCACTGTTTTCTATAGATGTTTGAGTGAGAGGGAGACTAAAGAGATCTAGCTCATTCTTCATTCCCTCTCCACTGCATGGGTTCATATATGCCATATTTACGCAGATGTTCTTCCTCCGCTTCCTTCTAACCTTCGTCTTCTTATCAGTTTTGGATTTGTTTTAACCGCTTTACTATTTTCCTTCGCGATGCGTTGCGTTCCCTCGGACGACTGCTCGTCGACTGTCGCTTCCATCTAACTGTCGTTGATTTATATCCGTGGCCTTCCATCATTTCCGAAACCTTCTTTTTTGCTTTCCTTTTTAAATTTTTTCCAGATTCTCGAAGACGAGTGTTGACCGAATCTTTGAAATGCACTCACTCATGGGTTATATCGTCGAGTGCGTTCAGACCCGCACGAACGGCTTCTTTGCCTAGAGCTTTAGCACCGCTACTCAGATATGGGACAATTTTTCTAAATATCGCACCGATGAAACTTCCAATTCCAGAGCCACGATGATAGGTTTATCCAGCGTATACGTTTTTCACACCTATACCACTGGTTTGCTGGTTGTAGTATGCGATATAATGACTCATTTTGTGATAAGACAATTTCACCGTTGACGTTTAAAATGCGTTGTAAAACAGGTGATGGTATTTTCCGGGAAATACGTCATACTGCTGTTGCTGGGTAATACTAGATAAAAATCTTCGCTGTTGTCTATCTTGCTAAACGGTTTTGAAATCTGTAGCTTTTATCCAAGAGTTGAACTTTTCTGGATATTGGTTTGAACGATGCGCTCAACTTTAAATTCTTTTTCAGCTGTTAATCGTTTATAACCTACAGCTGTAAATTCTTCGGTGTAGAATCGTCGGTGTAGAACCATCGATATATTCATCGTTACGATCCTGTATCTCTTACATGTAAATGGGCTGCCTCTGTGAGACACGACAAACCTTGAATATCTCTTCGGAGTAATTTTTTTCGAATCCTTTCTCAAAGGTTCCTTTTGAGTGACTGATTCGTATGTAATCAACGACCTTGTATTTAGGGTATTTCGCTGGTCTTTATTTGGTGTGTCGTCTTTGTAGATTGTCGCGGGCTCGAGCTGAGTTGTACAAGTCTACGCGCGCTGGTTTCATGCCTATGGCGGTGTTTACGGTGTTGTTGTAAGCGCCGACAATTTTTTATATCTCATCGATGTATCTGTGTGTATTTCTGTGTGTAAAATATCTCCAGAGGTATTCTTTGATCATGCGATCTAACCGCTAGAGGACAGCTGCTTTGACATCCGGATTTCTTGTTACTCGAAAGCGTATACAATGGCTTTTCAAAACGTTTTGTATTGCTGTGCCCATGAATTCCTTACCTCCGTCAGTTTGCAAATAAACAGGAATACGACCGTTAGCACGTTTACAAATTTTTTCATAAGCCGTTGACACGGTCTGCGCCGACTTGTCACGCAACGGTTCCATCCAAGCAAACTTACTGAGTACATCTACAGCAACCAGTAGATACGTATAACCGGCGTTTTCATTTTTAACTGACGTCAGTTGAGACAAATCGACCTCCCAAACGTCATCAATATTTGTAACGTTGTATCGTAATCTTGGAAATTTTCTCCGTATTGGTCGATGAAGCGTTTAGGCATCTTGATTACTCAGCCATTTGTGTATGCGCTCCTTCTCTCTCTCTTTGAGATGGATTTATCTCGTGTATTGACACGTACTAGGTTGTGTGCATCTGCGCAATCGGCCTCATGCGACGGGTCGTAATATTGATTTTCGTATGACCACTTATTCTTGGCTGTGCGTCTGGTCAACGGTGGAGAGGCTATTGGGGCTTGTATTCGGCGTTTCGCTGTATTTGAAGGAGCTATCAATCTGTTGGTGATTTTTAATATATCTACATTACTAATAAGATTATTCGGTGTATCGGTACTGCCAATGAATTTGGTGAATTAAAATTAACCCGATGGCTCCTCCTCCTCCTCCTCCTCCTCCGTCTTGTTTTTTCTTCGTCTTTACAACGTAGCTGAATAATTCCCCGATATTTAACCGTAGCACAAGTTCAATAATGAAATTTGCTGCGCTATTTCACTTTAAGCGCTCCGAGTCGAATGTACGCCAGTATCTCAATAGCATACAAGCACGTTTGATGTAAATTTTAGGAATACTCTCCAAAATAGCCTCTACCGTCGGTGGTGCTAGTGTGGCTTGGATTTCGTCAATTTCGTGCGCACTGTCTTCGTCGTCTAAATGTTCGTTCTCTTTGAAGAAAAAGTAACGTCTGAGCACTTCCAAGTAATTTTTACACTTTTCACACTCGTCCGAAAATTTTTTTGACTTTAAAATCTCAAACATATCCGACTCCAAACGTGATAAATGGTCACCCGAAGTTTGCACTGTAATGTCAGCAGCATCTTTAACCCATGATTTGGTATCACTGGGCGTGGCCAACTCATTAGTCGATGGATTCGCAAGAACGAGAATCATTTTACGCGCTCGGTCCGTCTCCTAGTTACCCAAAATCGTTGAAAATACTGTACTTATCAGATATGCCAGAAGAATAAGCAAACGCGAACCACCATTTTGAAGTTTTGTGCGTTTTTTATTTCTCCTACCGATATTGCCAGGCTCGCCTGACAACTTGCGCAGGATGCTTCTATGTTTCTTTAGCCGTGTTTTATCTGTATTCTTTTAGCTTTAATACACATTGTAGCACGTTCAATGCGCGCTCAGAGATACAGTTTACCAATTCTTTATCAGCCGTGCGGAGCCGCGCTCTACGTTGCCGACTATTGAGGTGAGAGAGAGCGCTTAAGAGAGACACGCGTTTCTTTGAGAACTTTTTACCTGGTATCATCGATGTTATGTCGGCCATCGCTACGATGAAAATGACTGCTGTCCATTTCCATACTCACTTTTATTACTTTTTATTTTGCCGAATATTTAGGGACGTACGCGTACTGAATCGAGTCGTCAGGCGAGATCTTGGTGCGAAAACGATATTTATCCAGAGTATCCTGTTTCATATCTAGCAACAAGTAACTGTACGGCGGTGTGCACACGTTGGTGTAAGCGTCTTGCAAAAATTTATGGTCTTCAGGGTAAAATTGCCGCGCAAGATACTAAATTTGTGCCCGAACTCACGGATTTTTGAAAAGTACCATGTAATTGGAGTTGAGTGACAAGTGGCGCTGATTCTGACCTTTGTGAAAAATGTTTTGCGTTATAAAAATTACACTTATATTCTTGTCATAACAACCTTTCGTGAAGAGGTCTAGCACAATATTGATATATTCATGGCAAAAAGAGTTTGGGAAGCACTTGTTCAAGATGAAAATTTCTTCACCAACCTTCAAGACGCCTCGAATAAGTATGAACTATTTTTCATTTACAACGGAGGTTCAAGTGTCGAGTTTTCTGGCAAATAACTTTTTTAAATATGTGTGTATTACAAAATAATGGTATAGTAAATAAAGTGTATAACGTTACAATGTTGTGCTCAGTGTTATTTGCTTTTGTTAAGAATATATTTCTTTACGAAACTTAAACTTGGGTAGAATTTTTTTAGATTTTTATTTTTAAAAAATTTTAAAATCAATTACATTTGTAGCTAAACGATAAGGACCGACTGGCAAATATATAACGCCTTTTTTCAAGACCATGGTACATGTTTTGACTTCGTTTCGCGTTACAAATTCTTGTGTACAAGTGCGTTTGATAGACTTAACATTAATTCTGATCCTGTCTTTATCGCCAGGTTCTTGTTCTTTGTTGTCAAAATTATCCTCGACCCGAGTATTTATAGACTCAAAATTTATTTTCAAAGAATTTAAAAAATTTAAACTTATTCCCTTATAACTTTACAACATTCTACGATAGTACCCGAGGGTGCGATCGCGCGGTAAGCATAACATTTTGACGCCGCGGAGACCATTGTGTCGATGTAAGTACCCTCTCAGTAACTTTCGAGTTTGTCCGTCATCGCACCTAACAAATTACCCAATGGTGGCTTGTATTGCTTGGGTCGGTTTCATCTTTCACGAAAATACACAAGTCCGTATCGCAGTTCAGTAGACGTGTGTCTAGCTTCTCCATGTGGCTGTATAGTTCTAATTGAGCTGTTGTATAAGCAGCCATGACAACGCTAGTGTTCGGGGACGATGTAACAGCTTCCTGGCGATATTGCCAGTTGACGTACAGTGTTTCATCATTCACAGCTAAGATACTCAAAACTTCTTTATCAGAACAGGTTAGAATATTTAGTAACATTTCACGGGTCTTTACAGCTTCTGTTTGCTTCAAGTTTGACCGTTGACCGAATTTTCCCCACAATAAATTCAAACACAGCTTAGCAACAGCCCGTAAACCACTGTTTTTAACGACTTTTTCTCGTTCCAACGTGATTCCCTCGTCCCGCTTGTACTCGTCTAAATAACGACTTTTTGACTCTTCATCGATGCACCATTCACGCCAACCACTCGCTTCTTGTTTGATTTTTAAAAAAGTATTTACATAGCCATTAAAGAGTCCCCCATTCTCACCATCGAATCGGGTTGTTTTGTATTGCCAAATAATGTAGATACTCGTCACACGGTATCCGACATCAACAGCTTTTCGTAGTTCGTCCACGACCCAAGTACCCATAAATTCGCAATTGCCAATTTCCTCGTGATTACAGTCGTTTTCGCGCGCTTCCTCGCAAGATCGACATAGTGCAAACAAAAGTCGACTATTCATTTTCACAGGCAGTAGTGGAGGTACAAGTCACGCAGCAGTAATATTTTACATTTCACTAAACCCTCCACTCGACTTAGATTGTTATGATCGCCACACGTAAGCTCGTTACATCCACGCGAAGGTGCACTTTCCGATCTCTGCGTGGCGTTTTCACAAGTGAGCTCGTAACACGTTGAGCAACTGTCACTTGTGTGAGCTTCTTTATTTTCCGTGTTCTCCCTGTGGTCACTCTCGACTACGTTAACCTCGTATTCACCAGAGTCAGCATCGTTTAACAACGAATCCAGCGCTGTAATAATAAAATTTACATTCCATTAAATTAATAGATACGTGTCGTCCAAAACAATTTAATAAAAATGTTATAAAATCCGAGTACATACAAAAATAAATTATTTACTCATACATTTCAAACAAAAATGTTTTTTTTAAACTTTTTTCAAAAATATAATGTGATTCCGTAAATACAGATATATTAAAAATATAAATGTCTATTTATTAGCACTTATTAAATAAGAGAAATTCTTTAGTTTTTACCACTACTGACGATAATGTTATGTGCGCTTTTAAAAATATTTAATAAATGTTTAAAACTTACCACAATATTCTTGATATTGATCCATTACAGTTTGAAGCCCAGGTATGTGCGTCATTCGTATGGCTGTCAAATTTTCTGCAGTGGATCGCATTGCTAGTTCATTGTCACAAAAGAAAATACGTTTTAATTATACATACACCATCCGGCGGACCCTTCGACGCCACTCGAAATCACATTGTCGATAAACTTGCGTATTTCTATACTGTAGAGCTTTAGCGATGCGAAAAATCACGATATGCAAACTATGCTCACTAGCGTTTCTCATTGTGACACTGTAGCATTGTTCAAATTCATGCAGACTGCGACTATTCCTCAACCCCATCAGCGCTTTATATGCGGAAAAATTGGGGAATACAACACTATGATAAATAACCGAAATAATATTGAGCCCGCAAGGTAAAGGTGTAGGTACTTGAACTGTTCGCCGCAAACCGTTTTCTTGATTTTATCACCAATAAGCTTGAGTAGCCAGGTGTATACGTGCTTCTTGAGTGGTAGCATACAGATTAACGGCTATCGGAGTAGCCTGGATTAAGAAAATCAGATACACCGCAGCAACCTTTGTCTATCACAGCTTTCCATTTACACTCCAAAACAGCCGTAATCTTCAAGTTTTAAGGTAACGGTTACCAATATTGTTGCCCTCATATGTCCTTTGCGCTCCACAAAAACGATAAGACAATGCCTCTTCAGACCAATACGGGGCAAATCATGCGGTTTTTAAGACACGACAGCATATTTTTCCCAAGACGCTTGGCCGCCGATAGTCAGCTGCAGGTCTTTTCCAAGAGCCGTTGATAAGACTTCAATTTCCCTCATCACCCCACCCGAGGTATCCTCCCAAAGAAAGAAGCAGAGGATCGTCTCATTTCTAATTTTGTTTCCGTGGGTGGCAGTTACATCTCCACAAAAATAGATCTTTTCGAACTCGGGGATCTTATAACTGATTCCATCGAAATATTAAACCCGATTGCGCATCAGTACACACGCCAACCCGACAACACAGAAGAGAAGCGAGCCAGCTACAGCTACCCTCATTAGACCCCTACGAAGCACAAAATTTCGAGAGCTGTATAGATGAGTTTCTGTGTGCAGGTGTAAACAGTGAGCAAGGCGTTACGCAAAATTTCGAGAAAGGTATAGATGAGTTTCTAAAAAGAGAAAGTGATAGTGGTAACAGTGTGAGAAGTGTTGCGCAAAGTTTCGAGATATGTATTGTCACGGGGTGGTTATTTTACCAAGACGTGTTTCACCTATACGTCTTGGTGGTTCAATTCCACATCTCTCGATTCAACTCCCGGAGATTTAAAAGCCAGATTAGGCAACAGACGCTACAACGTCGTGCAATGTTAACCTAATTTGGTTACTTACCGTGCAACACGCAAGTCACGGACTTGCGCTTTATTTTTGCCAGGGACTCGAACTGCTCACCAAGTCCCTGGTTCGTGTGCCAGCTGCTCAGATGTAAACGATACGTTCTCACTAACGTAACGACCGCGGAGGCGGC
>JAPYZP010004539.1:0-16021 GCA_030522985.1 Torymus sinensis
AAGGTATAAGCTTGATGTAACGGTAAGCTTTGCCAACGTAAACACACGAGTAAGAGTAAACACGTCTGTATACTTTGACGACTACGAGTTGACTGACGTAGTCAGTCAACTCGTAGTCGTCAATATTAAAAACAATATTCAATATTAAAAACAATATTTTGAGAAAATCAACTTTAAAGTTTTCATATCTCATAATGTATCAAAATATCCAAAACACACCTCCCTTTTAATTGATATTGATACTTATGCTTACTGGTTATAAAAAAAAATTGAGATTGACTTCCTTGCGTAGAATTTTATTTTTCTTGGTATTTCTTTAAAACAAAATCAACTTTTAGTCATTTTATAACATTTTGGCTATACGTGCACCAATTTATTTATCTTAAATACTTATCGTTTTTTTCGCCCTAGGTTAAACAGCTTTGTTTAAGTCCTGTTGTTAATGTGTTGTCTTATCCTCATCTGTCAAGTCCTGCAAGGTCCCATGGTAGTCGCTTGATATGGCTGTTAATCAGTATTTTCTTTCGAAATCACTGAAACACATGCAATACATATTTTAACATTTTATTTTATTTGCTGGATAATGAGGTGTGGAGAAATTAAATAAGTAATTGTGAAGCCCTTTAGATCAATAAGTAAACAAAATATTATGTAGTTACTATATACAGAAACCTTGAGCCCCACAGGCTCGCCAGGCGGTGATGCTACTCATACGGAATCTTAACAGCAAGAGTGTGCGAGAGTAGCGCAGTGAGTCGCTCTCACCTTCCGCTACTGTTTATATCAACAAAGTAGTGGGGGTCATGTATTGTAATGTAGCGTTTTGCTATTCCTTTTCTAATTTACTTATGAATAATTAAGCCAACACACATTACTTAAAAATAATATAAAAGAGTTTATTAACATACTTTAGGTTAGAAGCATCAAGCCAATATCGATCTCGAGACACACTGTCTCAGTACCGACTAACTTTACGAATATAATTCGCGAATTACGTGCATATTGAAAATATGCGATACAAGCTTGAACGTTAAGCACGCGCAGGCCAAACAACAACTTCCTACCTTTTGGAGTTTCGCTCGTTGTCGCCGCTGACTGCAAGGCTCCACCAGGACCCTCGGCTCGTACAGTCACGCACACAAACACTCGTTCGTACTCTCCGCGAGAGTTTCGGCGAACTTCAGGAGACCAAAGTACCCAAATTACGAAGTTATTGTAATCGAATAATAATTGGCCAACGCGCCACAAAAGGAGATATTACCGTGATTCGAAGCTAGTTCATAGATTTTTTTCTTAGTAACGCGCGTGCAAACTAACTCGCGGTCAGGCAGAAAGTGAGTGCCCTTCGCCCTGTCGCTCACTCCGTCGGTCGTCGTCGCGCTGTTCTCGGTTCATCCGGCAGCTCGGTATGTCCGGCCGGTACAATCGGCAACGTCTCGGCTGGCACTTTTCAACAGCAGTAGCAGCTGGCTTTTGGTATGGCAAGGCCAGGGCCATCTAATGTGCAGCATATAGCTTCGAGACATGTCTCATGTCCTTTCAGGGGCGTCCGAGCTACTCGGCTTCACGCCTCAGGAACTGACGACTCCCAGTTGTTGTTATAGCTGCGGGCTCGGGTGGCTCTCTCGTGTTTGTTAGAACGTTCGAATTTCGCGCGTCTCGCGCGATACGCATTGTCCCGGTATTCACATATGCTCGCATTCACGCATTCACACAGCCGTCTCGTAATCCTGGCTTCGCCTTGCCGGACTCTCGCCTTATATATATAACGCTCTCATAACTCCACCCTCCTTAAACCGGACCTAGGATTTCGCAGAAGTCCGAAGGTACGGCCGCAAAAATAGCTTTGGGAGAGTTATATTCTTGAGTTTGTTCATAGGAAAAAAAAATTAATGTCGGTATCGAACGTAGGAAAAAAAACGGAAAAAGAGGAAAATAATAAAAAAATTAGTCGACTTCTCTTGCCATTTTTAGTTCCGTCTATTATTCCTTTGTACTTCGTTGTTGATCTCCATAATACACAACCTGGTCGCGTTCTGCTCGTCTCATTTGCCCCAAGAGGAATATTTTATATTTCATGCAGATATAAGAAGGTATGGTATGATATATGCGATCGGACGATTCAAGGTATCCATTACCTTCTGCTGCTCCTCTCCTCATTTCCAGCGCCTGCTCTTTTGAGTCAGTTCGTTCAATGGTTCAAATATCTTTGCAAAATTATCGATAAAACGGCGGTAGCACGATGCCATCCCGGTGCATCTGTGGAGTTGTCGGAAGTTTTTCGGAACCGGATAATTTTTAATGGCCTCTACTTTAGCCGGGTCCGGTTGTAACCCGTTGAAATTTACGTTGAAACCTAGGTATTTGACCTCGGTACAGCCAAAAATCGATTTTTCCCGATTCATCGTTAAATTCGCTTGTTTTAGTCGAGTTATCACAATACGCAACCAATGCAAATGTTCCTCGAACGTTTCAGAGACTATGACTATGTCATACAAATAGCAATAAACTCTGCCATCCATTTCTGGCGTAATAATTCCATCCATTAGTCTCTGAAACGTTGCGGTACTGTTGCTTAGACCCAAAGGTAATCGCGTGAATTGATATAATCCCCAGCCCGGTATTGTGAATGCGATATACTCTTTACTATCTTCGTCTAGCGGTACTTGAAAGTATGCCTGACTCAAATCTAAGGTACTAATGTGTCGCGCATTCCTTAACATACTCAAAATTTCGTTCATATTCGGGAGTGGATACGCATCTTTTTTCGTTAATTCGTCAATTTTCCGAAAATCAACACACGGGCGACGCGTTCCATCCGGTTTCAAGTGCACAAGAACGGGGCTTGACCACGCGCTGCTCGACGATTCTATCACCCCTTCTTCCAACAGTTGATCCATTATTTGGTACATTTCCTCACGCACCTTAGGTGGTAGTACCATTGTTTAACGGGTTTCGCGCCCTGTATATCGATCGTATGTTTTGTGAGATATGTCACCCTAGTTTTGGTTTTCCAGTAGGTATTAATTCGTCTAACAGTCTTTGCAGTCTGTCCCTTTGTGTCTCGTCTAGTTCACATATCCCAGCTACCGATTCATTATCCGAGTACGCATCCCCTCCGAGCTCGTCGATAGACCCGTACCAATACCTAACTGCCACGTACCCTCCCTGAAATTAATCGATATGTTGAATAATTCGAGCGCGTCCATCCCCAAGACCCAATCATAAGCTAAAGCTCTCACGAGACGAATGGCCATTTCGTGACTCGTGCCACAAATACTATCTGGTACTCTAATTTACCCTGAAGTTTTCTCGAGTGACCCGTTAGCTAATGTAATAGTTCGCTTATCAAGTGTTTCGATAATCCGGTTTCGCGAACCTATCCGCGAACTTCGGACCGACGTACGTCCGTGACGCGCCTGAGTCCACCAAGGCGTCTGCAGGTATCCCCGATACCTCGATTCTTACGAAAAATCGTGTATCTCTTCCGATTTCTGGCCCTAGGGGGTGGCAAAACTGAACAACATCTCGAAACTTTCCAATTCTGCCGTTCCGCCGATATTGTGTTTGATGGCTGGTTCTGACTTTCGTTTAATAATTTTCTTCTCGTCCTTTGAAGATATGAAACCTTGACAGTTAAAGCATTTCATATCTGCTTTTGATCTGCCACTTCGAGGTTTCCACTTCTGTCCCATCTCGCCCCCATCTGGTTTATAGTCGGGACCCGTAGGTGTTTGGTGGGTGTTGCCTCCCTCCTGCTGTTTCCCCGCGTTCCATCTCGGCTTTCCTCCTTGAGTTGATTTTGGCAATCCTCCTTCGTTCATGGTCGAGATGTTGTGAGAGTTTTGTTTACCCCTTCCCCCTTCATTAGGTATCGCGGGTTTCTTTGAGTCAAACGCGAGCTCCGGTAAAAACGATAATTCTTTAGGTGGAGTGGGTCTATACTCCTGTTGTGCTATCGATGCGGCCTCGAACTCTTTCCCAAACAATTCTAAGTCGCGAAACGTACGAACCGAGCGTCTATTTATTTTGTCCCTATATATCGGCTTTAAAATATTATAAGTCATCGAGACTTGATCTTCAAGCTGCGGTTCGGATACAAGTATTTTAAAATATGTCGATAATTAGTGATAAGATCAGTTATCGGTTCGCTTTCACCTTGTGTCCACGCTCGCGTATCATGCTGTACACAAATCTGAAAATGCGGGTCGCCATAGTGTTCGCGAAAATCCGTAACGAAATCATTCCAAATTTTCCATTTATGTTTCTCTAGACGCGCCCATTTCGTAGCCATCCCCTCCAATAAATTAGATAAAGCTTCTAACAGGTCAGAATCTGTCACTCCGGTACCGCTTCTACATTCTTCTATCCTACATAGAAATTCTTCCGTGCTAGAATCCGAGCCGCCTTTAAACTTAATCTTTCAATCGCGAATTATTTTCCTCCGATACGATAGCCACGGCGTCCTAAATGTAGAGCGGTATGTGTTTCGAGCATCTGGGATATGCGAAAAATTTTGTGGTGTTCTAAGCGTCACTGTTTCGTTACTATTTCTATCTTTCGGTGCATTAAGTTGATGGGCAGTCGCGTCACGCATTGGCAGTCCCGCTAGAGAAAAAGGTGGTATATAAGTTATGTTCGTGTTCGGGTGTAAGTGTAAGTCTCGTCTCTGTTCGTCTCTGTATTCGTCGGTTACTGTCGGTGGTGGGTCTCTGTGTGTATGTGTACGTTCGTGTGTGTTTGGTGGGCTGGTTCAACTCTTGCTCGAAACGTGTCCGCGCGTGCGTTTCTGTATTTGCCCTTGTTGTCGAAGAAAACGCAAAATTAACCTTTGATCTTCAAAGTTATCTCGTATTCCTTCTTCTTTGATTTTCACTTTGCCTTTAGTTTCAATTTACCACATGCTTTACCTCAAATTTTGCCACGTGCTCTATTTTTGAACCGTGCAGCGCGTCTCACACAAGAAATCTAATCTGCTCGCATCGACTTAGATTCTGATAAATTTTCCAAAATTTTTTTTTGTATTACTTAAAGATATATTTTATTATTTATTGACATTTGTATATTTCTTAATTTTGCACCTTTTCTTCAATTTTTTTCACTGCAAACTTCGCGAGCCAGGTGCTTTACTCTACCTTTCCCGAAGGTCCGGAGGAGAAAAAAGATAGTTCCATAACCACGGACCTGCTACCATGTTGGACAATGAGGTGTGGAGGAATTATATAAGTAATTGGGAAGCACTTTAGATTAATAAGTAAAAATATATTGTGTGATTACTATATACAAAGGCCCTGAGTCCCACGAGCTCGCCAGGCGGTGATGCTACTTATACGGAGTCTTAATAGCAAGAGTGTGCGAGATTAGCGCAGTGAGTTTCTCTCACTTTCCGCTACTGTTTATATCAACAAAGTAGTGAGGGTCATGTATGTATGTCTTACTGCTAGTACATCAGTATATAGTCAAGATTATACACGCACACTAACTTGCACACACCAGGCATATAAAGCAAAATTATATTTTTACATTTTTTGCATGGAAATGCTACAAGCAAGTAAATTTTGATTATACAATTATTTCTTGGCTTATGGCATTTCCATATAAAAGTATAAAAATATAGATTTTTGTACCTGGTGTGTGCAAATTAATGTGTATGCATGTTTGTAAGATATGTATGTTTATGTATACATATATATATACAATATATACTTACACCTGCTACAGTCTTCTTTTCTGCAGATGTAAGTCTGAATTCGTCAGTTGATTTCATTCATTGTACTGCAGAGGATCCAGGAGTGCATTCAAACTTCCTCTCATGTGCGTTCAAACTGTCTGGCTCCAAGAGCCATCACGAGACACAGTGAGTCCAGTATTTGGTGGTGTTAATTTGAGTTCTTCTTTCACTGATGTGTCCATGGGCTCTTGAGCCGCTTCTGCACAAATATTACCAAGATGCTCATTGATTTTATCATAAGCAGAATGAGCCACTGGTTGTGATAAATCCATGTTTCCACAGAAAGTTGATAGTCCAGTGTGACCGTGGCCAAGTGCACGCATGGCTAGCACACTTCTTCTATTGATTTCCCATGCATTACTCATGGGCTCAACTTTCAAGCAGGAATTTATTGCTGCAATTTGACCATATCTGTCAGACACTATATCAATTCTGAATCCAAACCCTTGAAGACTGGATTCGCTTATATGAACGGGTCCATCGCCCTTACGGCAGCATACAACTTTTTCGAGTTCAGGAAACAGAATGCTCAAGTCGGTTATTCTATTCTTCGTATTGCAGTGAGAAGATGTTGATCTATCTCTTATTTTTCTAGCTGAATTTGTTGTTCTTCTCCGCTTTCTCTCATTTTCTTGTGTATGAAAATTACCTCCAAAAATTATATACAGGGATTGAATTTTGTCAGTTTTTTCTGTTATTTTTTTCTAATAAAATTGATTTATTTCTACATAGTATTTATTTGTATTTAAAAATATATTAAAGTAGATGTATTAAAAATTAAAAAATATATTAACAATTAAAAGAAAATAGAAATTCTGCTAAAAAATAAAAGCATGTATGTCGAAAAAACTATATATTGCAAAAAAAATGAAATTACAGTGTAAAATCGATAAATATTTTAATCAATATTTTATCAATAACTTAAGAAAAAAATAGATATCGTTTTTGGGTAATGGAATATATTCTATGGATATTTTCTAGCCCCCTTAAGTAATCTGTAGTGTGTTGAGCAGATTTTTGCTGTTAGAATATCCGCCTCTCCATGCTATCACTCCATATGAAATAATGATGTAAAAGAGGGCGTAATATACCTTTTCACCACACGGCGCGTAAATTGGTTGTTGTTACTACTGCTGTGTCACCTGCGTACGAAACCACAGTATCATCAGGGTTATCTTGTAGGAAGTCGTTGATATACAGTAGGAAATGTAGAGCTCCTAAAATAGTTCCTTGAGGAACTCCTATATTGACTGATGCGAATTGGCTTATTTTGTTTGGCTTATTGGTTTATTATTTAATTTTACTCTTTCTAGTCTATTTCCTAGACAACTTTTTATTTGATTATGAGCACTTTCTTTAAGTCCATAATTGTATAGTTTATTTTGTAATATTTGACGGTTTACCGTCATCTTTTGAACTTTTATTTTTTCTGAAACCGTATTAATTTTTAGCAAGTATCGCACACTTGTTAATGCAATTAGTTATTCTGTATGATGTAGATCTGTAATTAGTGGCTTTATGTTTGTCTTTTGATTTATGTATAGGTATAACCTGCTGTTTAAATGTACGGCCAGGGTTTTCAAGGTTGATATTATCAATTCCACCATTTTTGTTTTTCATGTTGCAGATCATATTTTCTATTTCCTGTTGGTTAATTGAGTCCAAGAAAATACATTTGCTGTTCATTGTGGAGAGTTTAATTTCCTCATTTTTCAGGGGTCTTATGTTATCACTTAGATTTTTGCCAATGTTACAAAAAAATTGTTCAAGGGTTAAGAATAATATAGTTAATATTATTCCTTTTACGATTTTTTCCCATTTTTTGACTTATAACATTCCAGATGTTCTTAGGATCATTAATGCTGGATTCTATATGTATTTTATCATACGATTCATTTGCTTTATTTATAATATTCTTCAGGATATTTGTAAATTTCTTATATTCTTCTCTTTTTCTAGTATTATTAGGATCTTTTTTCCATAATTTATCTAATTTTTCTTTGGTACTACAAGATTTCATAATTGCCTTAGTTATTCAATTTGACCTTGGTCTGATGCTATTAGCTTTGTTAGTTTTTTCGGTATAATTAGCTTTACTTGGACATATTTTTATTTTATCAATGATGTTATTTAAAGAAATATTCGGAACATTTATTAGTGATAATTCACTCCTATTTGTTGAATCAGCAGCTGTCCTGAGGTTATCGTAATTTATATGATTATTTTTAATTGTTATTTTATTTATTGACATGAATAGTGGAAAATGGTCTGTAAGTGGGATACGAAGTGTAAATTAGGATCAAATAGGATAGAATGTTTTATATGCTATTTTATCTAGTTTAATAAAAACATTGTCTATGCAAGTTCCTGAGTTGCATGTTTTATCAGATGGTCCGGTAAAATTACAAAAGCCAGGACAGTAACCATGTAAGAATGTAAGAATTCTTGATTGAGCGAGTCTTGGTTTGAGATATCATAGTTAAAATCTCCCATAATTCGATTATTTTTATATTTTTTATTATGCAATATTAATTTTTTGAAGTTTAAAAGGAATTCAGTTTTACTGACGTCGTATGATCTACATTCTGCAGATAGTATTATTTATTTATTATTTTCTATTCCAATTTTGGAGTTTATTATTTTAAGGTTATTAATATCAATAACTTCCGTCGTTTCAGTAATGTAGTCACTTATGTAAATTACCCGGCCATCATTTTAATTAATATTACTCTTATTATAGTACATTTTGTACCCAGTTATATTAAAGAATTCTGCATGGCTTTATCACAAGTTTTTTTAGGAAAACAAGTAGATTGTTAGCATTTAGGTCTCTTATATTTATATTTAAAATTACTTCCTCTTCAAAATCCATGCATTTGTTTCGTTCACCAATATCATCGAAATTATAGCCTCTATTAAATATATTGTTTTGTACATTATCAATCAGATTAAAACCACTATCCATTTTGGTTTAACGGTGTTGTATTTTCCGAGATTTGGCTTATTAGTATTAGTGTTCTTGTCCCCTCGTTACAAGTATGTTGTGAAACTGCTGAGTCTACACTTACGAATCTCGCTCTTCTTACTGCTATCCCCTGGAGAGGTAGACTTTCTACTTTCCCAAAGGATCTCGGATAAGTAGTTAGCATCTGGTAATCCGTCATTTTCAATGTATTTTTTGATTTTTAAATTTCACATATATCACTATCGATTACCCTGTGGTTAATATTATATTTGGTATTGTACCTGTCATGACTATAAGCACAATTTGCACATTTATCGGTTGAACTTGTACACTTTGCAGTTAAATGGGCATCCGCACACTTATTGCACGTGACTTTATTTACACACTTTTTACTGCTGTTTCCAAAACTTGAACATTTGTTGCAAACCCTACAACTCTGGTGCCCGACGAATATTCTGTTCCTGTTGTATTTGATGTGTTTGTAAATGTTAGATGGTACCTCTATTGTTGCACTTTTCCTATTTGTTCTTTCATTAGTATATGAGGCAATTCAGGTCAACCGCCCCAGCGCGCGGCGCGCGAGCCGCAAATTGTGATATTTTTAACTCATGTTTATAATACTAAAATATACTTTAAAAAATTGTTTGACAAGCGTTGCCGACGTATTTTTTCCTCAGTTTTCCAATGATGTATGCAGTTTTTCCGAAATTTTCCATTTTCATTCAAAAACTTTTTCGCGTTCTATTTCTCACAGAAAACATCTCGGGCACTCTTTGGAAAACATCAGCTATCGATCTAAATGGTAAAAAAAAATATACCTCGAAAAGTTTATTTTTAATATTATACCTCGTAAAGTGTATTTTTAATAATACGTTTTGTACTTTTCTAAGGTGAAAATGGAAAATTTCGGAAAAACTGCCTGCATCATTGGAAAGCTGAGGGAAAAATAAGTCGGAAACGCTGGGACAGTTGACGTGAATCATCTCATATATGTGTAGTACCTTGTACTTGTCTTCCATGTTACTGAAATTTCTTTGATTACTGTCAAGTTCAATTTCGCTATCAACTATATAATCCGTGTCTATGTCTATCACGTTTAGTTTTAGCTTGTTTATTTGCTCTTTTTTTATTTGAAAGTTGTTTGATAATTTATCGCCTAGTGTATTCACTAGAGAGTTAATATTGTCTTCGTTCATTCAATTTATTATCACTCTATTTTTGTTCTTGCATGAGATACTTCTTGTTTGTATTTTTTTGTCTTGTGTTAGAGGTTGGAGAACTTTTTTTCCAATTCTATGTTATCTTTATTGTCGGTTTTTTTTATTAATTAATTTTGGTTTTTTTTTTAATTTTTTTTTTTTTTTTTTTTTTTTTTTTTTTTTTTTTTTTTTTTTTTTGTTTTTTTTTTTTTTTTTTTTTTTTTTTTTTTTTTTTTTTTTTTTTTTTTAGAAGTTTGTTTTAATTTTGTCATTTATCGTTAAGTTATTTTAGCTGTTGGTTTTCGATTTTTAGGTATTCAGTTTCACTATAATCTTCATATACTGTATCGCTAAGGCTTTTTTCTTTGTTATTGTGTTTTTCCAGATTTATTTCACTATGATTTCTTGCTTGTTATGTACTTTTGTCTCTACATTTATTTGAACTATTAGTTGTTTTGCTTAGCTGCTCAGCCCGCGACGGTAGGTTTGAGGTTAAGGCCACATTTGGATGGTCCTGGCATACTATCAGTGCATTGCTGATAAACTTTATTCAACAGCCTGCGTTTCATTTACTGACTATTTCGATAGAGTGAACAAAATTTTCACACATTATACATACTACTGCTCCTACTGGTGCTAGTGGATGACATTAGTAGAATTTAGTGAGTTGAGCTCATTTAGTTGGAGTGGCATCGGTCAGCTCCTCACCTCCGATGCCATGATGGCGAATGCCATATATATATATATATATATATATCACTATATATATATGGGTAACTTGATGTCAACTGTAACAGGTCAAAATTTCAAAATTACTCAAAATTCTTTTATTAGTCCAAATTATCCCCAAAACACAAACATAAAGTTTTAGAGTAAAATATTCAGTTGTTTCAATGTTAGAATTATTGGAAAATTTGAAAATTTTGCACTTTTTAATGAACACTAAATTTTCATGGTTTTTTAACTAAAAAACCTGTAACTTTTTGTATAGAATATTAAATGGGAAAAAGTTTGCAAATGGTAAGTAGAATTGCTCTAAATTTTGCCAGAATGATGCCACTTATTTTGCTAATTTATACTTGACAAAATACCATTCGAAATATACTTAAGGCGTATGCGACCATCTCAATATTCCTCACCAATAGCTAAAAGCTTAGTAAACAAGGTTACCTTTAAAATGAGACCTTAGTGAATGCTGTGAAAGATCACAGCAAAGAGTTACATGCAATTAAAGCTGTCAAAAGATTGAAAAATCCTGTTTTTGGTTAAAAACACATGACTACCGGATACAACTTTAGTAATAATTCAACCTTTCATGTTTCTATTCTATAAAATTTGGTTTTTCTCATTCTCTTTCAATATAATATACACCCCAGCTGTAAAATATAACCATAAAAAATATTGATTGCATTAATAATATCCAACTATTACATGCCGCACTCATAACATGCTGCAAGGACTTGTCTGTCGACAAATTTATTCTCTGCTACTTATAAGCGTATAATATTTTTCAATACTACCTACACTTTTAATTTACCTACTAAAGTATATTGTTAGGCATAAAAATGATATATTAATAGAATATTTAACATGATGTTATAATAAAATAAGAACAAACCTCACGTCACTGCTTGATTTGTTCTATATATTTATACTAAAACTTAGATAATTTCAATTAAATAAATAATACTATTAAATACTTTTAAATGTCAACTTTAGTAGTAACGCAAGCACAACCAACACAAATTTGTATATGTTTATAATTTAGATTATATAGTACAATAATTTACTTTGACAATACCTATAACATTTAAAAAAAGGAAAATAAAATTTTTTAGTCTTTTGTTCAAATTGAAGTTGCTTAACACCATCCATAATTACTAATTTTAATTATACAATCTAACAGCAACCGATTTTTGTAAAACTATAGTATTATACAATATTAACAGATTCAGTACAAATAATGTATAAGAAACAATACATTAAGTTTACAAAGAATAAAAAGGAATCGAAAAGGAATTCATTTTTAGTGATTTCTAATGATGTTTATTATTATGGCTGAAATGAAAATGGTTATGAGCAAAAGATAGGCTTAGGGTTTAAGAAGACGACATTATCATGGCTAAAACTATACATTAATATGTAAAAGTTATAAGTAATACAATTTCTACCATAATCACTTGATGATATCACTGTCTATATTTATCTTGCTTTCAAACCTTTATTCTATACCTCTTGTTTGCTAAAAAGGCTTATCGCTTTTATGTACAGATAACGTTTGACACTTATGTGTTGTAGCACACATTGTATCACGCAACTCTTTTTAATTTAATTATATCTTATAGTAAGCTAAATTCCATAATCTTACTTTATAAAATATGTCTATTTATTTTCATCAGTCCAAAGGTTTAGTACTGTTGATATAAACCTTAATAATGAATTATTATTAAATTAATAAACTTAATAAACATATTTGTAAAGACTCTCTGCGCCAGTTTGCGTACATGCAAATTTGAATCTCCGGCGTCGCGCGCGCCTCTTGCGAGAGTCTAGTTCGCACGCCGCCGCTAGACGGCGCAGCGCCGAAACTCCCGCAGTCTACCCGGCGGCGCGCGGAGATATAAGCCCGCGCGGCCGAGTAGAAGCTCCGGCGGTGGATCACAGTCCCAGCGACTGGCATCGGGGGACTTCGGCTCTGCGGGCGCTCTCTGCTCTGCGCTCTCAGCTGTTTCGCCTCATCGAGCGACTAGCTGCTTTAAGAGAGCGGCACCCAGAGTAGCACTGCACGAGACACAGAGCCCCGCTCTGACTCATCACTCGGCTTTGAGCGCATTTGCTCCGCCGACACATGGCACTCTGTCAGAGTGCCGCCGACCGCTTCGTCGCCGCTATGAGAACAGCGGCTCTCGGCGAGCAACATTGCTCGCCACTCAGATCATCGATCTGCGTCGAGCCCATCTCGCTCCGCCGATCCCCCAGCGCTCTGCAGCGCCTCCATGCGCTCTGAACAACCTTGATGCGAGGCAAGTTCACTGTTGGCGCTTGCCAACCTTCATTGGGCGCTGTTCCGCTCCGATCGAGTGGACACGCCTGCATCACTGTTTTTCTTTGAAACACTAAACTAAATCTTGACACAGCATATTTTTAGAAATCATATCTGTATTTACTTTCACATGGTATTCTTGTCTTGAACTGCAAATCTTCTTTTCAAATTGCTGCCCCCACGGGGTATAAGTACGCCCAATACTAGGTGGTTAAGATCCTCTTCTTCTTCTTCCGGCTGCGGGGATTGTTGGCGTTCTTTTCTGTCATTCACGACCGGTGGTGAGAGGGGCTGTCCTTCTAGAAGACTAATAGTCGGGCTGTCCTTGATCCCTTCCTGCTAATACATATATGCCCTCTGACAACTGGTTACCGTGGTGTAGACGATCGTAATCAGCCATTCTTCGGTCTCTTTGTGTGATTCCTCTATCTCCCCGAACTCTTTGAGTGAGCGGTACAGAGCTTGAGCATCCTCATTTGGTCAAGGTCCGGGGCGGGTCAAGCGGAGAGTCTTTTGCGCGTTAGCATCCTTTATTACGCGTATCAACTTGACGCCGGCCGTGGATCGGACTTCGTCCGATCGTGGAGTGCAAGGTAGCGTCACAAATTTTGGGTCGGTGTCAAATCAAAATTCTCCTCCGGCTGAAATTACAGCTAATTCAGAATTTTTTTCGATGAAAATCTTCCTTATTGCTAATACCATGAGGTGTCGTTGCACTTTTTTAACATGGGAAAATTTACCCAGACAACTACACCATAGAAAGTAAAAAAACTGAAAATTTTTGATAGAACACTAGGTTTTGGAATTTTTTGAGCTATGAAAAGTAACAAATAAATTAATACCAATTATAGAAACGTGATCTATACATAAACGACTAACTGAAATAATTTTTTCCAATTCCAATATTTGTTTTTGACCATGTTAAAGGTTGGATACGATAACACAGGCAAACGAAAAAAATAAACAAGTGTTTAGAGAATATGAAAGTCTGAATTTTTTATAACTGACTCGTATATCTTTATATTTTATGACTCGCTGATCACGAATCCGTTGTCCATTTGACTGTAGCAAGTCGGCTTCAAGGTCATTTGAAGGTCGAAGTAATTTTTTACGCGCAAAATCTTAAGTTTTCATCTTAAATTCTGAAACCGTGATTTATTTTACGCTCGAATACATGTTTTACTGTGTTTTTAAAGGACCTGATAACCCCATAACCTCAACAACCATTTTAAGCAATACATTTTGGAATGCTCAGTTACATTATATATATTTTTGGTTTTACCTTTTTACAACAGTTAATGTAATTGATGAATCGAGCGTATAATCAAAATGAATCATTCAACTTAGCTTGCGCACATCCTCCGAGAAACATATTTAACCAGTCATTGGAGAGTTGATTTATGGTACCTAAAAATGAAGCACAGTGTTCATACTTTAATCTTATAGGCCTTTTTCTTGAGATATGAGCTATCTCAACGCAAATATTCACTATTTCGTTAAAAAATGATGTCTCTATCATGGACTGCCACATTGCAAGTATTTAAGATCAAAGTCAAACCTCCAGCTTGGACGTTTGGTTCCGATTGGTTCAGAGTTGAGTCAGAGTCTGTGAGCCTAGGCACAGCCACATTATGGAGACAGTCCTTTGATTTTGATTCATTCGATCTGAGTTATCACTGTTTTTTTCTTCATACATTTAACTAAATCTTGAAAATTCATGTTTGTGGTTTAAATATCTGTATTTAATTTTCATATAGTATAATCCTGTCTTGAATTGAAGTACTTTTTAAATTTCAACAAAATTGTCCCTGCACGCTTATATTAAACTTGTATTATTATTAAACTTGTAAAAACTTTTCAGAAATACCTTTGCATATAATAATACACATTCAATTTTTACTTCTTGATTCACCTACAAATAAGTACAAATATTAAAACACTAACAGAAAAACTATGCATGACAACAAACTCTGCTGAAATCCCATGGTTAATGGTTATGTTTATATGAGCTAGCTGTGTTTACACTGCTATTTGCAGACAAGCTATATAATAGGTTCAAAAGGGAGTATTAATATAGTAAATTCTGTCCAATTTTCGACTATCAGATGGTCATGTTACGAGAACAGATGTGTAAAATGGTCACAAAACGATACCATTGAGTTTCAAATTACACAATATAGGTAGTTCATATCATTTTTATAAGAAATCCTTTAGATAAATTTAATTATTATTTTATTATTTCACTTTTATACTAATATAACTTAATAATAATAATATTGTTTACATTTTAAAATACATTTAAGAAAATTAAACGCTTTCCTATCAGAAACTTACAAAAAATACACGAAGAAAAAATGAACGAAATAATCAAGTTTTTGTCATTATAAAGATAGTAGGTTCTTTTAGATATAATCATGTGAAATTTTTTAAATTTTTTATCCAAACTACTTTTTTTAGGTTTGAAATAACATTTATAATTAAAATACAAAACAAAAGAAATTTGAATTTTTGAAAATTCTTAAGTATAAGACCGCCTTAAGCTTGAGCCCTTCACACGAAAAAAGGAACAGTATATAAAGAACAAGAATAGCATGAGTTAGTATATCGATATGCCTTTTTAAACAAATTTTATTTTGAAATATCTACAGAATCTTCGAAAAATGTTTCTTTCAAAAAGAAACCAATTAACATTGTTTTCTCGAAAATATTTGATTTATACATTTATCTAAACTAATTTAAAGTAAAAATAATAAAACTTTCTATGTAAGTATAAAATAAGGCAAGTATAAATTTTTCCTGGAATCCATAAAAATAAAAAGAATTATTTTCATGACTTAATCATACAATTAATACTATTTTATTTATCATCATACCTCAAAATTAATGAATTATTTAATCATTTTAAAAAAGTATAATTGTTGAGGAATTAAGAAAGTTAAGTCTCGCGCGCCCGCGCCGCTCGCGGTCCTACTCACGGCACTGCTACGGCGCACAGTGGGCCCAAATGAACCGGTCGGTTCAAAATCAAATATCTCCTTAAGATATTAACCGATTTAAAAATTTTTTTTCTTAAAATACAGGTT
>JAPYZP010004540.1:0-12288 GCA_030522985.1 Torymus sinensis
TGATAATTTATTGTTTTTTGTGTTACAGGTGAGTTTCCAAATTGCGCCACTATTATTTACCTTGGTTACGTAAGTAAATACATTATAGAATACGGCGGTTAAATCATTGTAAATAGTTAAAAATAATTATTTTTGTGCTGAAAACGGAATAAAACAACGGCAATCATTTTTTATAGTTCGTATTTTACCATAAATCAAATAAAATAATATATCCAGATAGATTATTGGGCTTTAAAAACTTAAGATCGTGAAATATTTAACATATTAATTTCAGCCTCGTGTCAGTGGTAAAACTCGCTCTTACCGATTCCCGGGAATTCGTTATACATGAAATTTTGTGAAATCTCATTACGTGTTATTGTGGTTTTATTGACGTGTAAAGTCTGTCTTATAGCAATCTATATATTAACGCTAACGCCGCTACGCATTCCCGCGTATATAATTAAATGTAATTTTAACCTCATTAATTTGTTTTCGAATTCAACGAAACATTGAAAATTATTTCATTTCATCCAATTGCAGAATTTAATTAACAGACAGACGCGGAAAATAAGCTTACTCGCTCATTAAACGAAGCGCCTAAGTACTAATTATTTTCTTTTTTTTATCTCAGCCCGCTAGATTTAAACTGCACAGCGGCAAAATGTTTAAAAAAAAAAATTGCGAATTGTAATTAATGTGTCGCACTTATTAACGCTATTTATAATTACGCCGCGCTCGCGTGGAGTCACTTAGTTTATGAAAGGATTCTCTTTTTTACACATTTTCCGCACGTCTCCTTCCAAAGTAATTAGGATTTTTTCCCGCAGATGAATAAATAAATGAAATAATTCGAAAGCTCGAGTTCAGTTTGCTTTCCTCTGTCCTCTATTGCGATTAACATTAACAACAAAAAAAGAAGAAAATAATTTCAAATCGTATCGTTGAACTCCGTGTACACACTCATTCCCAGCAAAATAAAAGCGGGGCGGAAAAAGCGGGGAGAATCGCGAAAATCGACGAGCGATGTATACGCGAGCGAGCGCCGGTTTGTCTGGCGCGCATGCATATTTCATGAATTCAATGAAGAGTTTAATTGTTCTTGTAAATTATACGCGCGCTCGAGCGTATGAATTTTATCCGTGTTCGTCTGCGAGTTTATTGTGTATGTGACATTTTAATTAATTTCCATATACGGTTTTATATGGCTCTGATATTATTCACAAGATCAACTGCGCTGGGGTAATTCTTTTTTTTTTTTTTTTTCACAAAATTGTAAAGCAAATGAACAGTGTTGTGTTTCTGCATCGGACTTTTTCACATCAATTTTTCGCCGTAATTTATTTCCCATTGTCATTGTAAATTTCCGTAATTGATTTTCTTTCACATTCAGGATAGCGCGGCATATGGGATGTTTGTATTTTTCAGTTAAATTTCTTATTCGACTTTACAAATGCCAGACTTTTCCAATGTAATTTTTGCAAACGAAATTGACAAAAGCTCACTGCTCTTTATTACATATATATAAGTTTATTAAAATTTCACGCAATATTTATTCGCCAGTTATTCAGCTGTCAAAAACATTTCCAGTGAATTTAAAATGAAAAATGCCACATGGAAACTTTATATTCTTTATGAACGTGAATCTGTCATAATTATATATTTCTCACAATTTAATAATAACACGGATTTGTATGACATTCGGAAGAGTAAAGTACAAAGTTATAATTAATATGATTTTCATGTAGAAGATTTGAATAAAAGTTTGATTATTCGAAGTTAATAATATAAATTTAATATTGGAACATATTATATTCCATTTTCTTTTATCTTGTATTAAGATATCTCCGTAATTGAATTGTTATTAATTATTTGAATAATATAGATTATAATTAATTTTAAATACTGGATACCAAATCTGATCAAGTAATTGAAATTGAAAATTCACCGTATAATCAGAATGAATTCGTTTTATTACATTCGTCCTTTCTAGAACTTGGTATTATTCATTATCTACGGATTAAATTTATCAGCAAAATGTACAGACTTCTTTAAATGTTTAATTAATAATCCAGGCACAAATCTTCGATTCCAAAGATTAGTGAAAATCGATTAGCGCAACGGTTTTTAGATCGCCTCGTAATCACTTGCTTTCACCAATACATTTATATACGATTTACAACATGTTATAATTTTCCTTATCTCTATCGATGTAGTTCACATATGAAAGTATAACGAATGTAGACATCCCGATATACATCGAGTCTTTTATAATTTACTGATTTAATAACGTCAATATAAATTCACCATAAGTCGAGGTTTAAAAAGACGACATAAATATATGTATTTCTTTTGCAATAGTAATATAAATGTAAAATACACGTTATTTATTATCTCCTTACAAGAAACTGTTTTCCAAGAGAAAGCTTCAATCCCCCCAAAGTTCGGAGGAGCAAAAGAAAGTTTTATAAAAGCGATCTGGTTTATGTATAGGAAAGAAGCGGAGAATAACATTACCGAACTTCGGCAACGTCTATATAGTGTAGCGCACAATAAGCACTGTATGAAACTGCACAATAAAAGAATCTTTTCCCGCCGTGATCGATTTTTACTTTTCTCTCCCGAAGATTTGTTGTTTAACTCTCTATACAATAACAAAATAAGATTGCTTTCAAAGCTCAAAACACGGTGTATCTTATCACATCTACAATTCGCGCACACCCGTGTACATTCTTTTTATATCTTTACAGTATACGTAACATATGGAATAACCACGAATCATTCAGTTATTTAAAATTGTCGTCAACAGAACATCGGTATTTACTAATACTCTCTGCAGAAATTTCATCTCAACTATATGACGTGAAGGTAAACGTAAAAACAATTCCTCGTCTCCGAAACGCGATAAGAGAAAGCTTCGCCGGGAAAAGGGTGCAAGGACCCCGCTTACCGCGGTATATATATAACGGCAGCGCGCAGACGCACACGGCGGGTGAAACGGAAGGAAACATATTCGGAATAGCAATGATGTGTAGGTGAGCTGCTCGCAGCGGGGCAAAGAGAGAACGGGAGAAAAGCCGAGGAGAGAGAGAGCTTCGAAATTAAAAAAGTTTTCTTTTATTACGGGGCCGAGGCCAAGCTGCTACTTGTTCGACCAAGATAAAAGAGTATGGATTCACTTTACTCCCGTGGCGTGTATGCGTATAACGGTGTGTGTGTGTGGTGGGAGCAAATTTTTTGCAATCCGCGCTGTTTACGTCTCTCCTTCCGCGTATAAACTCAGAGAGCGAAAGCTGAGATCTTCAATTAAAGCGCACCCCCACCGATGACAAAGTTTTTTTTCGGGGGTGGTAGGTATATTGGTTCCCGGCACGAGTTATCGGCGCCCCCCCGCTTTGTAAAAAGTTGCCCGAGAGCAAGAGTAACCGCTGAGTTTATGATTCCGGGATAGGAGTGGGGGGCACGGTCGTTATCGGCGAGGCTGTAAGTGAGAATTTATCCGCTTAATAATGCACGCTGCCATTGCGACGGCTTTAAGAGGATACATTGTAGGTACGAGTGTGAATGTATGGGTGTACGAAGTGAAAGTATGTATATCGATACATTGTAATAGAGCGCGAGAGGCACTTTCCATCGCAAGCCGACAAAAATTAATGATTCACCGGGCAGGTGTGAAGTGCTGCGATTATAAAGCGCGCAATATATCTATACAGGAACAAAAAGAAAAGAAAATATATATAGTTTCGTTGATAAAACGACTAATCGCGTTATTCGCGGAAAAATTGCAACGCGAACGTGAAAACCCAGCCGCGGAAAAATTTTTGCGAAATTGATATAAGGATATATATTTCGAATGCAGCTGAGTGCATTTCGTGAAA
The DNA here is from genome assembly GCA_030522985.1 of Torymus sinensis. Classification (NCBI taxonomy): domain Eukaryota; kingdom Metazoa; phylum Arthropoda; class Insecta; order Hymenoptera; family Torymidae; genus Torymus; species Torymus sinensis. The sequence goes on from JAPYZP010004540.1 coordinate 3,858, forward strand.
AGTACATATTATATATAAAACAGAAAAATATACCGAATTCCATGGTAAAAGTGACACGATCTGAAAACACTAAATTGAAGCTTTCGAAGAATTCCTATATCCGCGTGTGTCCTCCTCTCCGAAACTTCAATCGAATGAAACGTTATATATATATATATACGAGGGCGCGCGTGGAGCAACGGAAGCTCGCGAACTATCCGCAAGATTAATGAAAAACGCTTTCGCCCCCTCTCCTATCGCTGCGCAATGAGAAAATCGCAACGTTCCATTTTCGCAGTCGCCGAAAAGGAGAATCCGTTTATACCGAGTTCCTCGCAAATTTATTTTCACTCGATTTGGTATTATGTACACGGATTTTTCCGTCAACCCCGCGTATTACGGCATCGATCCACTCTCTCTGCGTCGCCCCTCCTCGGTATAATTCCATTTACGCGGTTTGCTTGCCTTTTTTCGAATCTGGTTATGCGGCTAGTCGCGACGATTCCTCGTAAAGAGGCTCTGCGATGGATTTTTTATAGACTGTGTACAGGGCGTCGTTGAGGATTCATTAGGGTCTATAGAGCGCGCGTCGGCTATTATAACCGCGTGCATTTTTAAATGGCGCTTATAGTGCTCTGTGTACAGGTATCTATACCTGATTTGTGCATTATTCAAGCGAGGTGACGCGGGGGATGCGATATTATTGGGGGCAGGATAAAAAGTCGTGATACGTTATCGTTAAAGCTGTAGCTACGCAGTTTTCGGCGCTCCGCGTAAAGCAGCTCTTTTTCGGCGTTATTATTATACGACGTTTAATTGAAAACGCGCAGGTGTCCCGCCGCCGTTTCATATTGCCCGGTATAATAATCGTAAATTGAATCTCCCTGTAAAGTCGGTCACTAAATATTTAAATGACCCGCCTATATAACTTTGCAGCGCACCCGCGTTGATACTTATTCAGACAATGGAAATTATGCAAGGCCAATATTCTAAGAATAATATCTTGCCTCTATTATATGAAACTTGTATTGTGTACAGCTGAATAATCAATAGGCCGGCTTTGGAAATTACGACGTCGGGAGAGTATTAAACTTTTAAACTAAACTCAAATACTGGCGCTCATTGTTTCACGATTATATATGCATTATTATACTATTAAATGTGGAACAAGGTTTTTCAGAGTTCCCTTTTGTGTGCAAAGGTTTTTTCTTCTTTTTTCCATTCTGAAAACAAGATAAACATTATTTCGAACAAAAAGTTATATAAATGCAACAATCACGTGCTTTGGACAGACGTTTCATTCAGGAATAGTATAAAGGCATATAAAAAAAAATAATGAGACCGTGTGTACGAAGTTGAGTACATATATCTGCCATAAAGATATGATATACGGTGTATCCTCGCTTATTGCGTGCATCGATCTGTTTACTAACGATAACTACGCACGTTAACGTCAATTTACGCAAACATGAATATACAGAACGATCCTCTCCTCCTCATCAAGTTTCCTTCCACCTGAAAATAATCTAATGTGTACCGTTATCACTGCCAACATTCTGATTAGAAATATACATTTAAAATGCACGCGTCCCCGCCAGGCACTACTATATCTTCGTTCAATCATTTTCTCGCACTCGACGCTCATACACGCAGCGCACGAATTTCCCGTTATTATATTATAAATAAATGAATTTCCAAACTCGCAAAAATGTGCGGCCTTGTAAAGCTCGAATCAATCTATGTGAAACTGTCGAGCGAACGAAAAATGGCTTCAGCTCGGGCCTCGCGATAAAACTTTCAATTACAATCGCGCGCTGGCGGCATTGTCGTCGTTAAAAAAGAGGAGGGTACAGGGAGAAGTTTCGGGGCTGAAGAAGTGGAAGAAGAAGAAGAAGTAGTTGAGCGCCAGATGAGGAATCGAAGTACCGCCGCGCGCACGAGATTATGTTCGAGGAAGGGAAAAAGTTTCGGATAGATATAACCTGCAGTTTATCCATCTGTATACAGCTTGTGAATATAGACATATACGTGCTGGGCTTAATCTCGCTTCTTCTTGGCCGGAAATTTTTCGTAAAAGCTCAGTGTGTGTGTGTGTGTTGTTTACGTTTTTCGTCAAGCCTTTTTTTTGCGCTGATGAAATAAGATTGATTTAGGAGAGAGAAAAAAAAGCAGAGAACTACTGTTATTTTTAACTGAAAGTATATATATACACCGACGATTTGTTACATAAAATGGCTGAGATTGGATTAATCCGCGTATATTGCGCAAAAGTAGTATTATTTAGTCCTTGAAACGATGCCAGCAACATAATATTACATGATATCTCTTTCAGCACGTATATATATATATGCGCGTGTTTTAATCTGCAGGAAAATACTTTTAAATTGATTAAAATTCTAGATTTATCCGACAGATATTTTTCTAAAGAATTTAATTCATTTAATGAAATGATATATTATATTGTACGGCTGTGTATATATACACACAGACACGCGCGCTCTCTCGTGTGTGCGATACTGATTGCTTTTGAAATAGAATTCGAAAAAAATATATACGCAAAGAACATTTTTCCGTATCTGCGCGAACAACCGCGCTCGATAAGATAACATTGTAAAAATAACTTTTGCATAACATCACGGGTATTGAAATGCACAACAAATAAACACGTCGTGGATGGCTCGCATTATCTCCCCCTGTGTTATAAATGAAAAAAAAAAAAAAAAAAAAAAAATTACGCAATGACAACAATCGCTTTTGCATTATATCTTCCCGTTTAGAAAGAATAATTGCACTCAAGTGGCAGCGAAATGGAAAAATAAAGAATCATCCGCGCTCTTGTCGTGATGCAAATTGTGCATTGAAATCGAGGTGAATGAGTTTTGAGAGGGAGAGAGAGGGGGTGAGTATAATATATATGTATACGGGCCGTGTACAGCTTATGAAGATGAATCATCTGTGGCCGTGCTCTTGTACTATCTTGACGCAGGTTCCGCTTGGCGATGATTTGCTCGTGCTCCAGTTTTGATAAGACATCCACGCGCACGCGCGCGGACTTCGTTTACCATCGCGTGGGGATGCGCGCGAGTTGTGTGTTTGTTTCGGTTTGTGTGTGTGTACAGATAGATACGTGTGTGCGTGGCTGTGCACGTGTATACCGTGAAAGGATTGGCCGTTGTTACAAGATAACAGCGCCGTGGCATGCAATCGAGTATACGAAAATAGTGCGCGATTTCCGCTCTTCTTGCATCTTAAATGTCGAGCTTATCGTTTTGTAATTTTATGGGATTCCGTTTTGTCTGATATATACATGCGCATTTTTAACGGTTTTCGGGATGTCAGGAAGTGCAATAGGAAAACTAATATTAGAAGTATTTTAAGATATTCCAATACGTTATAATGCAAGCAAAATATCCTGTTAGAAGTTTATAATCAAAATGAAAAGCTATCACGAATAAAAAACAAATATAAAAATGTTCCCGTATATATGGATATTCATTTCGCCACTGACATTAATAGGAATATATAAATACTGTATAACGCTTTTGAAATCGAGAGTTATTTTTATGCGCCGTGTAAAACTCAATTTCAAAATTAACTTTTCAGCTCTGCAAATTATCCGGAAGAATAAGTTTGAATCGAAACTTCTTTATAAAACACGATTTCTCATTTAATAATGAGAAAAAAAACGTTGGAAAATGTTAATTTTTACGTGACGATGCTAATTCTTCAAAAGTCATTATAATAAAAGTTTTAAAAACAGCTTGAAAAACATCTTATGCAACGTTTTTTCTTTTCCCCCCCACGTTCTAACTTTCACTGTATATATGTACATTATAAATGGATAGAGACTGGCTGGCACAGTTACAAGTCCTAAAAACTTCGGTAAATGGAAAACATGATACAGCGGCTACGTACTCGACAGTACGAGATAATTTCTAACTGAAACTCTCTGTTTAAGAATAATTAGCGAGTCTTTTTATTTCCGATATAATGAGAACATATTGCCGTGCAGTTTAGCATCCAGTTTCCAACGGAATAATACCAATTATAATAATGGCTTTCCAGCCGGGACGACCGTCTAACAAAACTTTTAATTTATTAATAACCCGTGCACCGAGCTACTCGTGATTACGAGTCCGATGTTCGAGTAATTATGGCGTGTACGCGCGCAAAATAATTAAATTAGTGCAACTTCCAAGAGCGAATTTTCCCTTTCTAATTTAACATATTCGAAAACAAACACGCACAGCAGAACGAGAGAGAGAAAAAAAAACGAGGGTCGAAATTCCACGATTATACCTCCTTATGCGTATCGACCGTTTAATGGATTGGCCTAGCCGGTGCCCAGGTTTTATGTAACCAATCGAAACCGGTTCCCCCCGGTACGACGTTTCATGTAAAGGTTATCAATTGTCGATGATCGTCGATGCGCGCTGTACAACGGCCGCGTGAGTTTCAAAAATATCCTTCGATATATTCGTAAAGGAATGGGTGTCGTTGACCTCTTTACGAGGGGGCTTTTTACTCGCCAGTTTTAAAAAAACCCCTATGTACGCGCAATGATTAATACTTGAATTAAGATTATTGAAACTGCAAGAATGTTTTACGCGCGCTACGTCTATAACTTGGCTTCTCATTTTATTTGGAATTCTTCGGGGTAAAACATGGCTATTATGGGAGAAAAGGTTGTTAAAATTAATTGTATTGCATCGTAAGGTTTTCATACAATATTTTATTAATATCAAGGGACGTTTATTTTATTGAAATGGTAAATTATTACGATATACCTGGGAATATTTAAGTATATTTGATTCTTAGAATAAGGCAGGCAATAAAAAGGAATTGCCGTGGTGATGTATTAGGAATTCCAGACTTCCGTTATTCATACAATTTTACGTGCTGAAGAATTCCATATGAAAACATCGTATATCCGTTCAAACAACAGTAAAGTAGTACAGTATTGACTCTGGGAAACGTCTTTTGAATAAGATTGTGCCTTATCTTGTTCGTTTTGCGCTTTACTATAAAACTATATTATTATTAATATACTGAATTTGTCATCTCGAAGTAATGCTTTTAGCATAACAATAGAATAATGTTGTTTAAATGTGCATTATTATTGGCATTAATTTGTTTCCAAACAATATGTAAAATTTTATACTGCTTAGTTGTGATGACACATTCTATTAAAATATATTATCTCTTTCCAAGTTTGTTGTGTTATGCAAGCCGCTGTAACTCAAGAGACATTCCTGGTATGCAATCTTCTAGAAGAAAAAAAATCATATTTTATGAATCATTAAAAAAAAAATCTTTAAACCCACATGATTATTTTATACTCGTATAAATATTTCAATTAAAAAATAATTTTAAAAAACTATACAAATATATTTACATGCGTATTTAATAAATCATGGAAGATATATTCTCTTATTAATACTTTTTATTTAAAAATATTACGCTTTAAATTTCAGCATTGTAGTAAATTAGAAATTCTCGGTTTCAATACAAATAAAAATGTGACCTTCAAACAATATACGTTTTCCTTGAAATGTACATTTTACATCACGTCGAATATATTTCTGTGTCAACAAGCGCAAAGCAAATGTTTTTGTTTCACGAGTGAAAAAAATTAATTTACATACTCCTTTTACGATGTGAAAAACAAAAAGTTATAAATAACATGCATATACATTTTACAATTTAAAAAGCAACTAAATTAATATTGCGAAATAGTTATTTCTCAGTTTTTCATCGCGAAAATTAAGCGCAAGACAAACAAGTGTAACGGTACACACATAACGTAATCGATTGCTTTCCAAGTAAAAAAAAAACAACTACCTAATTTTATCTCGTTTACATACAAATCGAAACATCAGTAATAGCGTTCTCTCTAATGCTGTTTTCTTGTTCGCCGTAGATACTATCATAAAATCAACTTTTACTTCCATTTAAATATGTCATGCACCCAAGTATATTACGTGACTATGAAATTTTCTATTTTTAATGGAAAATCTTTATAGCATTACAAACAGTACTTTGTTTAAAAGCTGTTTTTGTAAAATAACAAGTCAACACAAATCGCAGATTCAACTATAAAATTCAATAATTGAATTTTCAATCTCCAATTGACCTCCATCACTCGCTATATTTGTAATAATTTTAAAAATAACAGCAAAAAAAAGTGAAGAAATTTTACGTGACCTTCGATACCCTCCCGTCGCAAGTTCATCGAACTCTTTTGACCAAACTGCCAAAACACATTACAAAGATATCCAACCGATCAGCTCGCAAGTATACCGACACCGGCGTACATTAACGCATGCACGTGCGGTTCGCTCGCTCGTTATCGATTACGCTATCCGCACGCCGAGATGTAACAAGTATATAGGTGTATATATATATTGTATTAGCGCCGCTGCCTCGCGCAGTGCAGAGAGTGTAAGAGGCTCGTCGTAACGCAGCTAAGTGGCCGGAAGCCAGGGCGCGAAGTGCCCCGACAAACCTCCTCCTTCCGCGCGCGAACGCTAAACTCCTCGCGAGAGCAGCTATATAACTACAGCTTTCCTTGCCCCACGGAACCCACAGCTGATGATCGGTGATCCCGCGTGTATATGAGACGCGGTGATTTAATTACGTGAGTTTCGGTCGCGGATGGTGAACTGTGCTTTGAATTTAAAGTTTCACGTTGCACCGGTGATATATAGTATTTTTGTTAAAAAGTGATTTCTTTTGAGGATTGAGAAAGATTTGCATTTGAATGAGGCGATAATGTCAATAAAAATGCAAAGGAGATTCTTCTTTTTTTTATTATAGACAGGTGTGCATTAGATTGCGTATTTTTTTGTTACTTTATAATGATGACGAAATTTTTTGTCACGTGTATAAGGTCATTAATTTTGTTGCGTAACTAAAAAAGAAAAAAAAACCTTTAAAAAGAAGAGCATGAATTTAGAGGCACGTCAGTATTATTTATGGCGTTGATAAACTTATTTCTTTTTAAGTGTGATAAATCAAGAAAATTCTTTTCTCGAGATATTTATCCACTTTTACGTCAAACCCTCTTTACCCAAGAATGAATATTCATGAATTTTACTACTTAAAAATCATCTACATGACCGCATTTAGGTATTTATTTTAAAAATTCACCGTGTCACACGTGTATTTCATAAATTATTGAAATCCGAAAAGCCGTTCGAGCATTGCAAATATACATTTTAATTAAATATAACATTTGCATTAATTTTTAGAGCGGCCAGAGATTATTTTAGTTTATTATTAACAACATTTCAGGAAATTCATTTATTTCACATGAATTGCAAATCAGGTACAAATATAACGAATATTATTTACTTATATTTATTTAATCATTATAATAAGCGAATGTGCATTTGATCTACAATCACATTTTGTGTTTAATAAGAAGCAATTTCATCTGCTATTATATGAGTCATATTTAAACTCGTATTTAAAATAACGAATATATAATTAATTATCTTTCAATAATATAGCCGCTTATTAAATTTTAATTAGGGATAATGAATTTTCATACAAAAAAGGTTTGCTTGAATAACAGCTGAAAGTTATTCATTACTTGAGAATTGAAGATAATTATACATTAAATATACGATACGTTTTTCATGCACATTTATATAATTAAGAATAAAATATAATTAGCTATTTTGTACAACACACAGTTCTTTGCGTATACAATTGAATGCAAATGAAGCACTCGAAAGAGAACAATGTATAAATTCTCATCATCCTTCATTAGCATGAATTACCAAACAAATTTCATCCTTCATTCCTATGCACTTCTATTCAACTCGTCGTATAATTTTAACTCAATTATTTCTACTGGGATTCGATTCTCCTTAAAAATCTGCATAAATAGACTTCTATTGAATTAACTATTATTTGCTTTGTATTTTTAACCATTCAAATTCATACGAATCTGCAATAAAGTTTCGTTTTAGCAGAACGAGCGCAATCATAATACATCAAGATTCACGTTAACGATAAACAAAGATTTACTTTACAACTATACGTTCGCGTATATTAATTTCCCGCTATTAATAATACATTGACAACGTTGAACTCTCGCGTATACATGAAAATATATTTCGAAACATGGTATGTACACCTGATGTTAAGGAAAAGAAAAAATTCTCTATTACCGTGAGACTTTTTGAAATAAAAGACAAAGAAAACTGTTGAAGAAACGTCTAGAATTCTCGTTTTACTCACGAAAGAAAAAGATAATGCTATCAAGATAAAAGGTTTTTTATTGTTCTAAACAGGTTTTATCACTGGAATTCAATTAAATTTCTTAATAGGCTTCTATTGAATAAGAATTACGTTCCTCTGACTTCTTGTACGAACCAAAGCCGAATTATTTTCAAAGTTCCAATCTTTTTCTAGGGTTTCGATAAACCGTTTATTTAATTATATA